>CM076583.1:112643202-112811653 GCA_034641835.2 Pinus albicaulis | reverse complement strand
GGAAAGAAAACAACAAGTGGGAGAATGTTGGGTATGTGTTATATTCTTTCCACGATTGGCCCCACGCGCTGTATGTTGCGTCGGGCATAGCTGGGGGGTCACGAGGGGCGAAGCAGTCCCCACCGTTGGGGTCCGGGGCAGCGCCCCGGCCAAAATTTGTTTTTTGTGCGGACCCACTCATAGGCGGATCCGCCCATGGTTTTGTGCATGGTTTTGCATATGGTTTTGGGGTTCGATGGTTTTCGGCCCCTGGTATTTTGTAGATCCGGTCAAGGGAACTACGGTTATGTTCTAATCCAGGGTTAATGGATTGGGGTTTATGTATGCTTCGACATGTATATATATGTGTTGTAACACTAAAAGGAATATATGAAAAATCAAGCTGGTCGTCCCGATTTGGGATCCAGGGGAAAATCTCTGTGTTTATCTGTTTTATGTTTTATGCTCTTGCTATTGTTTATTTTCTGTTATAAGAATCGTGTGTAGATATTTCTGTTCAGGGTTAAAACCTACACTAAACACATTTTTATGATATGGTGTGCCATTTGTTTTCGTTATGGTTATGTAGTTCGAGAAAGGGAATGGAGGATTACCAATCTCTTTTGGTACTGCATATATGAAGAAAATGTACTAAGTTTTTGGGTTGGCATACATGGTGTCACTATCCCAAAGAGTGAATTTGGAGATAATGAACTGGTGCTCTCCTTGAAAACCCACAGGTTGGTCAACAACAATGTCGAAGGGACTAGGTTTCGACATTGTTGTTGATGTAAGATGAAGGAATGATGAGGGGTATCATCCCTAGAGTGATCTGAAGTGATATGGGACTCTAGAGGTTCTTCTAAATTGGGAAAAATAAGGGTACTAGAGTCGACACGACCAGATACACTAGGGGAGTTGTGGAGAATTGCTTCTCCTGGTCTCTCAAATATGGGTGCCCCCTTACCCAAACGTTGGGTGTTAATGTAATGGCCACAAGGTGTATGTGGTTCGAATGCATGGGTTCGATGTAAGGGGGGATAGATAAAGTCAGGGGTGGTGACTACTCCCATAATGTCGTCATCGTAATAGAATATGGGGTGAATGGTGGAAGAAAGACCACCTGACGCGACGAAGCTACCTGACTCATCATCATGAGAAGAGAGGTTCACATGCGCATCGTCACGGGGGGTGACGAAAGAACAAGAAGATAAGGGATCCACTGATGTTGAGCCCAGGGTGATCGCTAAAGGGAGGTCGAGCAAAACAAAAGGGGAAGTCTCAGAGGGAGCTTCCACCGTGGATCTCATGAATGATGACAGGTAGTGGATAGTAACCGAAGACTCTGTCATTTCGACTTCCAGATGGGGAATGTCTATGGGATTCGATGTGTCCTTTGGTTATACTAAAGCAAAATGCGCAAATAAGGGAGCGGTGGACTCGTTGTGCTTGGTCTCGAATTGGCGAACTGCCGCTAGAGAGGTGCGGAAGTCTTCGAGGCGGGGATAGAGGTGGGTATAATGGCCATGGAGATCACACAAAGCATAGGGGTGGTTGGTGTGAATAGTCTTAGGGTTCCTAGCTATAGTCGAGGAAGGAATAGAGGTTTCTGGGACCATAGACTCAGCGAATGCGACATTAACCATGGGCTTGAGATGAGGCAACTCTAGACAAGTATGGGTGGCATGACCGACAACATCACACAAAGCACACTGGATGGTACACTTTGGAGGCCGAGGAGGGGCAGGTTTTGTCGGGGCAGCCTTGTCTTGAGATGCCTTCTTGTGAGCTTTGCCCCCATTACCCGAAGTTTTCACAATAGGAGGAGGTTCCTGTTGAGGTGGCTGAGGCACGGTAGCAGAGGGAGGGGTCATAGGGACCGGTTGAATCGAGGTCAAAGCAAGATAAGGTTTCAGTTGACCAGGAAGGGTAGAAAATGGGGGATCGATGTACCAAACAGGAATCCCCAAGGTCAGGTTAGGAAGGGATAGGGTAGCCATGACAGATACCGAGAACACTCCAGGAGGGGGAGCTAGGAACGGCATCTAACCGGAGGGGTAATGGCCAGGCGAGACAGCTCTGAGATGGTTAAGGCCTGGAGGAACCATTCTAGAAGGGTAGAGAGGCTCATGGATACCAGCTGCAAGTGAAGGGCCAGGAGGAGGGGATCGAGAAGGTTGAATCGAAGGACTAGGAGTAGGTTGTTGAGGGCGGGGCTACTGACTAGCTGAAGCGGGCCGCTTGAAGGAAGCTCGAGATGATTGCATCATGCAAACATTCAATGAGCTGGGATCGGAGATAGGAGGAGGAAGACCAGGGAATGTATTAGGAAAAGAGGAGTCTTTGTAGACTCCTGGTTAGACACTGGTCAAGGGGTCGACAGTTTTCTTATTGGCCACCGAAGATATGATGGACTCAGGGGAGTTCTGAGACTTCGGTTTGTAATATATTAACTGGTTAATGGTGACTATCTTGCCATTATGGGGAAAGGAATTCTTGCGGTGAACCATAGATGGTACAGTAGACATCGCATAGGTGTAGCTACAACCCAATAGAATGTTGTAATATAAGGGGGCGTCAATGACTTCTACGTCAACACAAACAGTCTTTCCCGCAAGAGTAATAGGACAATTGCAGAACAGGCCAATGGGTTGGGAAGCGTGGCCATCCCACGCTCGAAGAGTGATCGTGGAAGGGGCCAGCTCAGGTGATCCGAGTTGCTTCCAAACTGAAGTGGACATCACACATGTGGATGCACCCTCATCAATGATACAACGGGAAACGTTGGCGTTCCGGATCTTGACTAGGATTTGGAAGGCGACGGAAGCAGAAAGAGGAGGATGTTCTGACCAGTCAACATCGAAGACAATCAATCGATCATCTGAAGGATCTACAACACCCATGGCAGATAGTAGAGCTTTTCATTGTGAAGGGCACGACTAAAGGAGTTCTAGCGTTGAGATGGCAGCAGGAGATTGAGCCAAATCTTCTACTATATTATACGAATGGGCAGCTTTTCCAGAAGCAGCGTTTCGGTGTAATGGTCCCTTAAGAATATTGGTATGAACCTTCACCTTAGGCTGAGGGATTTGCAAAGGACCATTAGGTGTCGAAAGAGGCTCTGTAGAACCTAAAGAAGGGGGCTCGGGGGGCAAACATAGCGAGAGGCTTGTTGTACTGACAGGACCGAGTCTAAAGGGTGAGTTCTACGGTAATAGGTTGGTTAGAGTTCATCATGAGAATCTGGTAATCAGAGGTACCAAATGGAGGAGGTGGAGTGGCCACCTGACCTTCAGGTGGTTGAGTAGCCACGAATCCTTACTGAGGGAAAGGATTAGTAAACACAGCCGGCTGACTAGGCGAAGCATGGGGAGGGACTGAAGGGGAGGCTTGATGTCCTCACAATGTTGCTTGAGTCTCCCTCATTTACCGCATATGTGGTAAAAGAGGACAATTGTGAACATAATGACCATAAAAACCACAACAAGAACAAGGCTTATTCATGCGAACATGCCTGTCCTGCTTGGGCTAAGTGCCCTATTGCTGGTTAGCAGTGTTAGGTGCATTATTTTGAGGATTAGGTCTAGGATTACCAGGGGCCGATTGATTTTGAGTGCCTTTCCTCTTCTTTTTGGAAGGAGGAGGATTAATCATGCCCTGTTGTGCATATACCTACCCCTGAGGAGGTGGTGGCTGCTGTTGTGAGGGTTGAGAAGGAAAGGGAGGTGAAGGTGCTAATTATTGAGGAGATGGAGCACCAGGCTATGGATACGAATAATAAGGGGGTTGGGTAACATTGTGGTAAACAGGTTGGGAAAAAGGAGGAGGCATGCCATATCCTGGATACATGCTACCGGGAGGGGGAAAAGTGTCAAAGGTGCTGGCTCCTCCCTGAGGGAAACAATAGCCCATAGGAGGTTGAGCATATGGATGAGAAAGATGTCCAACGATACTGTCGACACCATGAGATGCCCCCGGTGCGTTAGCACCACTAGGTATAGGAAGATCAGGTAGGACGGTATAAACATAACCCGACTGAGCGTAGATCAGGTCATATTTTAACGCAATCTGGAGAGTGGATTATTCGGTTTGAGGGAAATGCGATGCAACATCTTTGCCTATAGCAGGAAAAAGGGATCTAAGGAACCAGTCCATGTAGACAAGGTCTTCAAAGGTAGGGGCTCGGCATAGGCTCTTTCTTCTCCACTATTCCTGGACATGATCGGATAGGCGGGTCACGAACGATTGATGGGAAGAAGTCAAAAGTTCGGTACCAGTGTCATAACAGAGGGGAAGCTGGAAGTAAGACAGAAAATCCTGGGCAAGAGTCGCAAAAGGTGGTATGAGAGGATGAGGTCTGATCAACATACCACTTAGAAGCTTTGCCAATAAGCGTACATTGGAACAACTGAATATGAACAGAGTCATTGGTAATGGAGTTAGACGAACACCACATGTGGAAAGATTGAACATGGTTTGTAGGATCTTCTTCAACAAGACCTTCAAACTTAGGGATGTCGGAAGGGAGCTTGGTTGGCACCGCAAGCCAACCAACATCATGACGTATAGGGTCATTGATCAATTGGTTAAAATCTGGAAGACTAAGGCCTGCCATATAGGGGAGCAAGGGCGCAACCGGGGTAGTTCCTGTTGCGGTCCCACTAGTAGTATTCCCAGCATTAGGGCCGAGGTTACCACCAGTGTTAGGTCCTGAACCAGACATGGTGAAGGTGACAGGGGGAGAACCGGGGGCGGAACCAGAAGGGGAACCCAATGAACCAAAAGAGGAGCCGGAGTGCGGACTCGGTGGAGGACTAACTCGAATCCTACCCAGAGGAGTAAGTCTTCCTACCGGAAAATGAGGAT
Source organism: Pinus albicaulis (assembly GCA_034641835.2). Taxonomy (NCBI): domain Eukaryota; kingdom Viridiplantae; phylum Streptophyta; class Pinopsida; order Pinales; family Pinaceae; genus Pinus; species Pinus albicaulis. Next base: position 112,806,808 of record CM076583.1, on the reverse strand, counting down.
GAAGGCCAAGGAATCTCCAAGATAAATGCCTTGGGGGCGCAATGATGAAGGCACAAACACGACACAAAGGGAAGAGAGACCAACAAGGGTGAAGAGGTGCAAGATCAACTAATTACAATGTCAAAAAAAGGGTAGAGAGGTGCAGGATCAATTGATTACAATGTTAAATTCTTTGCTTGGAGGTATTAACCAATCTCTTCTTCACTTAGGGTGTGTGTGTTAAGTGTTTAAATTTTATTTTTTAAACCCAGACGTTTGTAGATAAAAATAAAAAGTGTGGTGTATAATTGTAAATAAACCTGTAGATAACAGTATATGAAACTGAAATAATAAAAAATAAACATCTAATTATGCATTAATCTAAACCCAAGGAGGCGGGCCCCTCAACAAGTATTCTATAGGTGGGAAAAAATCTAGTCAAAACACACCAAAATAGCCAATAGATCTAAATTCGGGAGGGACAATGATCTAAAGGTCAGATCTGCTGGAAATAGGTGCACACAAACAACAAAAAATCAGAGGAAAATTTGTTGTAAATGAGGTGGCAAAAGGCTATAACCTGGAGGGAAGCAGAGGGGACCCTAGAGGAAAACCCAAAAAAAAATAAAAGGAGGTGTTTTGGATGGATAAATAGCCAATTTGAAGAGGATCTGAAGGTAAGGGATCAAATCTAAAAAAAGGCTGAACACTCTGAAATTTCAGACAACTTGCAGCAGCTAAAACTCTTCCAAAAAAGGTGGAGGGTATTGAAGCCCTAAGGGGCTAGGTTCCCACTTTTTTGAGTGAAACAGAACAATTACAGGTCCAAAACGGGCGGAGACAGAGGTCGGAAAAACCTTGAATAGATGCCTAGACAAACCCAGAAAAATCTCAGAAAAAATCCCGCAAAAAGTCCAGGTCCCAGTTTCTGACTTGTTTTCTATAGAGGTCACGGGTTTTGGCCTTTTTTTTTTCACCCTGGAGGTTTAGGTCGTATTTTTTGACCCAAAAAGTGTGACCTTCACTTCCATTACTCTTAGGAGTAGTTTTCAGAAAAGTTTTTCATCTCAGCTACGACTGATGCCTATCACCTGCGCAATAGGTCCGAAAACACACGCAAGTTAGAATTTTCAATGTTTTAGGGTTTTATAGGTTAAAAAAAACATCAATAAAAGAAAAACAAGAAGTTGAAGAGAAATCCTAGGGTTTGAAGCAGCTTGATATGAAGGGATCTGAAAAATGACAGAGGTCGTAATCGTAAACCTTTGTGGAGTCGCCAGTTGTTAGTATGAATATTAATTGCAAGCGTACGAAAAATGATCACTTTAGTCGTGCATAACAAACAGCCCTAATAGCAAATCTGGCTGCCAATATCTTTAGATCTACAATTAGTTGACCAAGATAAATGCTGCAAAAATTTAGATCTATGCATTAAAAGACATTAAGAAGTAAATAAAAGGAAGAGTTGCTCCATGCATCCAATAGATAAGACAAGATTGTTTTAAATAATTTTTTTATTTTTTGACACCTGAGAAGGGAACATAGAAAGATGTTACGAGTCCCCCTCAATGGGATGAGTTCTTGTAAGTCCTCATAACTTCAGATCTAAAATCCCTCTCTCTTGATGGTGTAGAAAACCCGGACAAAAATGGAACTCAAAGGGAGCTCACAAGAAAAATGGTAGAAAAATATGAAAATGATGGTGGATCAAAGTCAAACCAAAAGTATAGATCTAGAGTGATCTTTAGGCAACAAAAGGTAGTGAGTGAATGGAAAAACCCTTCTATTTATAACAAAATATTGATTTAGTCTAGATATTGGTGCATAATTAAAATATTATTAACCAATTCTAGATCCAACTTTTATGAAATATTTTATTATATTTGTTGGAGGGAAAAAGAATTTGACTTGGGTCAAATCCCTTTATTTGTAAATAATAAATAAATAAATGATTTATTTATTATTTTAAGGATGTGGTTGAGTAATAATAAAATAAATAATGATTTATTTAATTATTTATGAATTATTTAGTCAAATTTAACGAGGAATATTATTTAAATAAGGTTTAAATAATTATTCCCGGAAAATTATAAGATAAATAATAATTTATCGAATTAATTTTCCTGTTTTGGGTTAAATATGACCAGGAATATTAATTAAATTGTTGTTTAACTAATTATTCCTTGAGGAAAATCAAACAAATGTGGATTTATTTAATATTTCCTCATGGGGTTTCCTGTTTAGACCATAAAAAACTTAATAAATGTGGTTTACTAAGTTATTTTTCATAGTGAAAGAAATTTTACTTAGGGTAAAATTGGTCTTACATGGTGTACTTAGGTGCATCTAAGAGTAACAGGTTAGATGACCAAAAAATGGTGTAACATGTACTACCATTGAAATGTTTGACTAAAAATATATCATATTACAATGTAGTTTATATTGTATTTCTCAATATTAAAATTTTATTTCCCAATCCTATATGTTCCACATAATTTTATTTAGATTTCATTATATGATTTCAATTTTAATGCATCTTATTGATTTTAGTATTTTTTTATATCTTAGAATTATAAAAAAAACATCAATTAGACATGAAAAAATATGTATAGGAATTCAAGTTATAATATATGTATTTTAAAATTGGCTTTCATTATTTATATTGTTAAACACTTCTCTCATAATTTGTATTATTGTAATGTTGAAACCAATTTTGCAAAAATATTTCTTCTCTCTATTTTCATCAATTAATACATTACATCATTTCTCATATTAAAATCAGTGTACCCTATAATGCATTATACTTTATCATTATTCAAATCAACTTGCTATTATAAATCAATTTCTAATGCATTATTTTTTATTTGTTTATTAGTTTTATGTTAGTTTTGAGATGACTTGCACGACTAACCTATGGATTGAGTAGCCGCAACCCGGAGGCATCTAAGCCATCAAAATAATGTAACAATCTTACCCAACCTAGGTCGACCGACTCTTAGCATGGTTGGAATTTTTTTCCATGTAGTTTCAAATTGATGGTCTTTACACCATAGAGTGTTTTGTTAGAACATTGTGTCACGATCTTCTCTACGCCCCATCGAATTTCCAATGTATCTTTTTTTTTGTATGTTCAACATTAGTGAGGCTAGGTCATGTTTATGTCCAAGAATAACACCCGAATAAGGTGGGGAAGCTGAACAGTTGGCTTAACATCTAGGAGTGCCTTAACAATGCACCCAATCGCCATCCATCCAAGACCTATTGGAAAATGTATCATTACTAAAATCCATGCATCTTATTATTTTTTCATTATGTCATTATTGAATTCAATGAAACTAATTTATTTACATAATTTTTAGTGTACCATATTTAAAATAAATGTACCCTATCATTTTTGTCTTATATCTTTACTTGATGTTATCTCATTTTTTAAAATTATTTGAATTACAACAAAACCATTGCAACTTTCTAATTGTTGTGCATCATTATTTGTTATATCATCACTAAAATCAATATATTCTATTACGTTTTGTTATGCCATTATATTTTTTTTCTTTGCGTGATTAATATTTCACTTATTCATTGTTTCTAATAATGGAGCATATCAATAGTGTTAAGCTCTATCTATTAAATTTTGTTGGTACTTTTAGTTTGATAATACACACATACACGTAAGGTGTGCCTATTTTGGAATAGGACTTCCCGAATTTCAATTTAATTATTAATCCTTATTAGATGGATGATAGGGATTATTGATACAAATTGTTAATATTGAATCATGCTTCACCACTGAGCATGGTAGGAATTTCCCAATTATTTTGTACATACTAATATATTAATATATATTATTTTATTTATTTTTTAATAAATGAGAAATATTTATTTATAAAGTGATGAAGCCAAAGAATTAAAAAAAGGAGAAAAAAATATTCACCCTTAGAGTGATCGAGAGGGCTTCAAGAAGCGTACATGCAACTACAAAAAAACTAAACATCTTCATTTTATTACCCAAATACAAACATCCATATATTATTTAGCACTTGAACCCTTAAAACAATATATGAATCATAACTAAGACTGCATATTACAAAATTCATAGGAGGAATATTGTTATCCTTTTTAACTATTATCCTCATAATCGAGTGAATTAGGTTGAACTTAGACATCTAGTGTACCAAGAACAAAATTATCATAGGAAAAGGAGACTTGATAGTGATGGAAGGATAAGGAGGTAGATCCATGACCAACAATAGTGAGACTAGAAAGCTCATTAATTGAATACATGCAATATCCCAAGAAGCTGGATGTTACAATTTTAATAACATGGAAAATATTAATGACAATATTGGATCAAATATACACATGGAAATGTCAAGAAATTGAAGGTCATCTTGCCATGTTAAGAAGAAGCCAAAAAAAGGAAAGAGACGTGATCGACTTATATGTGTATCTTTCATATATGCACATAGATATCAAAACATGCATATATGGATGTTAAACATAGGCGAAAATGCATTCATAGGATTTAAATTAACTATTTTTTCCACTTTGTTTTATGTGTTATTAAAAAACAAACTCATTCCTATTCTTGAATTTTCATCCTCACTCAAACACCACCCACTCACTTGGGCATCATAGGGGACCATAGACACACATATGTGGAAGTCATCATATGTATATTCACTTGCATTTTCTCATATCTCGTTACTTTTGTATATGCATGCTTATATACTTACGTGCATATACAAAAGTTGCATATAGTTGGAAGATGTATTATGTATATGGACAACTTATGTATATAAACATAGATATGGAAGTGCACACATACTAAAGTCACACATATGCGAAAATAAAAGTGCATTTATGAAAGTAGACTTCTATATATTTTTTTGAATATCTATGAGCATAAAATAAATTATACAAGCACTATCTGAGTTGACTTCACTTAAGACTTTATTGGTTAAAGTTGAACTATAATTAATTTGGAAAATGTAAATCATAGAATTTAAAGTTTTTCTATTAACAAGAAAATATTTACATTACATTTATTTGGAGGAAAAGGAAATGAAATTTAATCACAAACTATTCTTGAGAATATGTAAAGGGTTATCAAGTACGAATAAATTCATAACAGTTAAAGAATTAGTTGGTGAGTTAGTTATGTTCCAAGAACGGAAATAACAAAAGAGGAAAAATTCCTCATTATCGCCCATTTACTTTCTGAAGGAAATGAGAGAGAAAATGTTATGAAAACAACTCCAAAAATAGAAGAAAAGAGACATCAACACTTTATAAATCAACCACTTCAAGTGGGCAACCTCCAATACATTACATAAATGAACAATTCTTGGATTATACAAATGACCAAAACCTCCTTCTATATATAGGAGTCCATGGGCCCACAATATAATCCTAGCCAACCTAACAATAACAATGTAAGGGCACAATAATTGTAATGTCCCATAATAATTATAAAATAATAAATAAATATAAAGTAATAAATAATTATAAAATAATAAATAATATACAAATAATATAATATAATTTAATAAATAAGTAAATAAATAAATAGTCAAGAGAATAATAAATAAAACATTAAACAATAATTGGAGTTCTAAATAAAATGGTAAATAATAAACTGGAGTCCTAAAACAATAAACAATAAGTAAAGTTAAAGAAATAATTAATTAACCAATGTAAATAAATTAACAAAGAGTTAAACTAAGAAACTAATAGAAAGAAAGTTAAAGAAAGAATTAATTAACAAAAACAAAACAAAGAGTTAAACTAAGAAACTAATAAAAAGGAAGTTAAACTAAGAGAACACTAAATTAAGTAAAGCCAACAAAAAGTAGGAGAACACTAAATTAATTAAAACTTAAGTTGCATGTTGACACAGTGACTGTGTGCATTTGGTTCCCATTCCATGGTTTGGTCTATTTAATAGACATTGAGGACGGTTCAAGGCATTCATTCTTTCATCCATTCTCTGGAGAGAAAGGTATGGTGAGGCAAGGGATACCCTGGCAGTAGTACGTTGATTGAGGGCTCGAGGGTGGCCAACTGTGGAAAGATTATATACAGTTGAGCCTACGGTTGGGTGAAGAGTTGCCCCCAAAATTCAGCTAGCATTCAACCTTGGAGTCTCAAGTAAGGAAAAGCGTCGTTACAGGTAAGTTGCCTTGCTTATGTTCTGGAAATTTCATGAGGATTAGTTAAACAATTTATGAGTTGATTATTATTTGTTTATATGATAATGAAAAGAAAAAAAGATAAATTTGAGAATTTTTTTTTTATATAATTATATCCAGGATTGTTCTTAAATTTAGGATTAGAGTTTTAGATTAAAAGAAATTTTATAAATCTTAGAGGCTTTTTGCATGTACCTTTCTTTTAAATATATGTATGCATGCAAATTTCTTTTATATATATAAATATAAAATTTAGAATTAAGTTTCATCACTAAATTGTATATCTGAGTTATGATTAAAAAAAAAAAAAAATCTTTTTCCAAATCAAAAATATGTATGCTGGTAATAAACTTGAAGTGATGTCACTTAATATTTAAGTAATGTAATTATTTATTTTGAGTTCTTATTTAACTTTTAATTGGAGCTATTTTTTAGAATTATAAGATCCAATTAAGAAGTAGCTATGAGTTATGTATTTTTTAATATTATTCTATTGCAACAAAAATACAGAAACAAAATAAATTAATTAATAAATTAATTATAATTATATTAAAAATAAATCTTAAAAAGCGATAAGATAGGAAATAAAGGTAATTGCCCCCATGATTTTGATCGTGGACCGCAGGACTGAACCTGGGCGGGCAGAGCCCACATGATTTCTAGTCATAGATTTTCTTAAGCAAACTAGAGCCTGAGACTTCTGTTATTTTTTAAGCAAACTAGATTTTCTTTATAAAAAAAAAAAAAAACAAGCAAACAAAAACAAAAAAACAAAAGTAAGTACCTAGATCGAGTGGCTCTAAGGTGGCTCTATTATCCTAGATTGTAAACAAAACAAAACTGCCCTGTTTCAGGTCAAAAGTTGTATTATGCATGAAAAAGTTGCAGGAAAGTTGCTACAACATTAGATTGCTCTTTGCTATAACATTAGATCTCCCTATCATAAAAAGGTAAGGATGAAAAATGCGATTTGATTTTTCAAGGCTCGGAACTCATATGCAATCGATGGTTCTGAAATTAAGAAGCTAAGAAGCTTAGTTTTAATATGAACTGGTGATTCATAGGCGTTTGGATTCAGCACAGTTTGAGACAAATAAATCCCAGAAAACCAGATTATTATTGCCAACAGTTATAACTCTATTAAAACCCTAGGGTGGGCTTTCACAAACTGGATGATGCATTCCGTTAGCCTTTCAGAGGCTGGAAAGTTGGGCGTAAGCGTCAAGAAGCCGTGTTCTTCTCAAAAATCACCAATTCCACTTCTTTGCCGGAATTCTTCAACACCTCCGCGTACTCTATCTCCCTGTCGCGCAGCAAATCGCGGGCCCTGCAGGGACTCCAAACCTATCACAGTATTCGCGCTCTGGCCAGAGAGCCATAGTTCATCTTCCAGATTTTTGGGCTTGTCTGTATAGAAACCTACGCAGACTGTGACGTACAAACTTGGCTTCAAATCGCGGTTGCGTTGGGTTTTGAACCCAGAACCTCCTCCTTCTTCCACGCTTCAACACCCTTCTTTTGCATGCACCCTTCTTTTAAATAATATATATATTATTAATTATTAATATTTATATATTCATACCAAAGTCGAACTGCCCACTTTTAAGGAAATCGAATAGCCAACCTTTAAAAGAATTATAAGGTCAAGAGAATTTTTTTTTTATATAATTATAAGCTAAAATTTAATATGAAAAATTCCCCCTCAATAAGGAAATCGAATTTGCTTCCCAAACAAAACAAAAAAATTCACAGCCCTTAATTTCAAGGAATTTCTTTTGCATGCATCTAGACTTCCGCTTATTATGATTGCATGGCAGACATCCGAATTATAAATTATTTAATTCTTTTAAATAATAGCTAAAAGCTTCAAAAACAAAACTTTTCTTATTATCGAATATAAAATTGGAGAAATTAGGTTACTTATTATTTACATGTACTTGTATACATGTGTATTAAAAATATACAACCCCAAATTTACCATCTGCACCACGACATCCAGGTAGCGTTGGATTCCAAGTTCGTCAATTTATCCGCGTAGGGTTCGATTCCAAGTGTATGAATTTATTGCAAGACTGAATTCGGTTCAAGAGGCAACGAAGAATTATATCTCACTGGAAACTCGTCCTCTAATTCAGAACGTTTCAAGAAAACACTGGAATAGTAACTGTTTGAAAATAGTGCAATATTAGACGTTTTTGGTAACTTACCTTTTAGTTTTTATTTAAAAAAAAAAAAAAAATCATTCCGCCGTCGAGCGGAGATCGAAGCCACTCTGAAGCTCGGCGTCTCCGCCGAGCCACCAAGGTAGGAGCCCACAAGCGAGCTATTATATCCACTCTCACCTTATACCAACAGGCCACCACATTGTGCATTCAAGACACTTTAATATTTAACACAAATAATTGCGTACATTTTTTTATTTTTTTTAAATTTTAAGTTAGTTGGAAAGTCCGTTAGGAAATTCATGGTTTGAATGTCAAGTTAGTCAACAGGTCTATGACTAAATCCACGGTTTGGCTTCTCCAGGTGTTTTAAGTCAATGGTTTAATATAAGACATTACATAAAATAAATAAAGGGCCCACTTTATATAAAAGACATTTATATAGGGTCTGCTTTGGAGTCAATACACAACACCCAATAAAAAATACCACTATATATTAAAAATATGCAAAAGATACCACTATATATTAATGTAACTGAACAACGTGCTTTAAAGATTAAGGAAAAAAAAAATCTCGAGGCTTATATTCCATGCTATTACTAATCTTATTTTATAAGAAATGTAAATTATATTACATGTTGTTACTAAAAGTTATTTTATTAGTAATGTAATGTGGAAGTTAAGAAAAGGGGTTAATTAACATAATGTCTTATGTTAAAAGATTATAAAGACACCCGGATGCGGGTGATTGCTGTTGACAAAGGAAATCGGGTCGGCGCGTGCCAAACCCATATGGACGCCGGCCACCCGCATTCAATACACTATGGCTGTATTTACTCCAAGGCACACCACCCTACTTGGCATTCAAGCCGGTGGGGAAGCCGAGGTCTCTCCCATTACTCTCTGCCGTCCTCCACCTGCAGGAGCTTAACCGCCTTCTCGATGCTTCGAAGCTGCATTTTGCCTTACTTCTGGGCTGTTACAATGTTTAACTCCATTGCGCCTCTCGGCTCTGGCTGTTCTCAGGAAGCCACGATCGCCAGCACTCGAACTGCCTTGGGAAGAAGATGTAGCATCCACTGCTGCGTGGAATTCACACCTGGCTCTCATTTCTCTCAGAGTTCTTTTTGCCTTCTTGCAGGTCCGCCTCTGAACTTCACGCCCAGCACGTCTCTGCAAAATTCGCAGCGCTTCTCTCCGCCCCTGTTGCATCCTCCTCGCTTGATCATGCCTAGGCTCAGGCACCGGCTCAGATGCCGCAGAGGCAGCACTCGAGCCAGGTCTGCCTCCAGGCGCCGGTCTCCTTCCATTTCGGGCTCTCCGGTCTCTGTCTCTCCTCAGCGCGCTTCCCCTCGAGCCTCGAACAGGCGCCGCACCTTGCTGCTCCATCGCCCTCCCTCTCCTCCGCCTGGTATCCCTCTTCCCCCTTCACCCACCGAACCTCGCGCTGCTGAATCTTCCCACCTTGCTAATCCAGAGACGGCTCTGTTTCACTTTCCTTACCTCACCTCTCAGCCCATGGTGGTCGCCACAATCACAGTGAAGTTCAAGGAGCTCCCTCAGTTCGGTTCTTCTTCAATTTCTCCGGGTCCTCAGCTCCGCCCTCCTGAGGCTGACCGCGCTCTCCTCTCAGATGTGCAGAAAGGCTCACGCGAGGCAGAGGGAGACAAGCATGGTGGCAGCAGCACTGGTCGCCCAAGCATGCACATGGCGCAGAACGACGGAGCTGCAACAGAAAATCACGCCCAGGACGATGAGGATTATGAATTTGGATGCCGTATCGAAGAAGAACCCCCCTCCGATGATTATGGTATTTAGAATTCTCAGTTTTTTTGTCTCTTTCAAGCCAGAGTTTTGGTCCAGATGGAATCTTCAGAATTTCTGGCCTGTGGGCCTATATACTCACGGTTATTGTCATAGGTCTCAGTTTACTGAGGGTCCAAAATGTTACACTTTTAATGTCTTTTGTGTAATGCTGGTTTCCTCCTGTGAGGCAGCAAACAAGCTCTTATCACGCTGGTTTCCCCCTGTGGGCAGCGCCTATTCTGTTATTTTGCTGAAACTCATCCGGCCTGAGAAGGCTCACCTCTGTATGTACCATATCTTCTTACAGTAATAGAACTTAGTCTTATTTAGAAAAAAAAAAAAAAAAGATTATAAAGACAATTATATCATTAACATGCTTTACAATTAAAAATAAATTTAAATTCAAGATTGTTTTATAATAGTGAATGTGAATTGATTTTATATAATTTATAATATAATAATGAGTTAAAATTAGTTATATATTAAAATTGTTTATAAGCAAAGTTATTATTATTATTTTTTTTATCTAATTTAAAATTATTATTTTGGTAATTTAAGTGGTTGACAAAAATATAAAGACAATATGATTTCGGTTTTTTTATTAGTATAGATAATCTTATAACTCAAGCAATACATAAAAAAAAGGGGGTGTTAGATAGATATTTAAGGTGGTTAAGTGGAAGTGTCACAACAAGCGTAAGATATCAATATGAAGGAGTAGCATATTTTAGAACATAATGGAATATTTTGGAATGATCATAATTTGGTACTCTAAAGGTATTGCTTGAATGAACAACTTGACTAAAAATTGTTTTGGAATCATAGAATTATCTCTATACGAGAACATGATGAGAGCCCTATAAGGTCTATTTTAGGATGACACACATAAATAAGAAAATATTGGCAACCAACTAATGAAGTGAATAATTATGGTAATAATGAAGGTCATTTTTGAAGGAACTTGGAAAATATGATAACCTAGATTAAAGAAGTAAATCCATAATAAAATTGATCAATTAAGGGAAATAATTGTGGGCATGACAACATCTATAATACTTTTTCCTTTAATGCAAGAACCACATTATAAAGCTACCCATAGGTGACTAACTATATGAATGAATTATGGATATCAAGATGTATGATTAGACAATGTTACTATTTTGATGCCTTAAAACATGTAAGGATAAGTGGATTACATTTGGCGTCCATCTTAATGAATTTATTTATAGGGTATTAACCAAGTTGGGGAATAGTAACAACATTTCCAATGTGTATCGGTTTTATGCATTTAAGAGAGGAGGAAAAGAAACCACAATGACTCTAGGTGAGAAATTAAAGTCAGTTTTGATAAAATGCTTGAAATTAAACAAAGTGAAGAAGTTTCCATTTTTTTGGCTAGTAGACACAAAATATTGGGAAATTAAGACTAGAAGAAAAATAAAAATATATAAATAAATGTCTGGTAGGAGGAAAAGAAGGGATGTTTCTATTAAGAAGAAAGTTTTGTTAAAGAGATTTATGAGTGGACCGAGCGACATTATTAGTAAGGGTCAAAGGGTTGACATAAGTGCTAAACTACGAAAGTGTTTCAAGGATAATGATTGTTGAACTTTTGCAAAAAGAAAGACACTATGTAGACTAATGAGAAAACACCGAGAATGATACTTTGAATGCTTACACATAAATTGGCGGAAGAAGTGAGAATCAAATATTAAAGGGTGTATTTGAATAAATGTCACTCATGAGTGGATTGATGATCTAGTGATACTTCATACAAAACAACTTACTAGCATGTGAAAGAAGTTATTTCCAAACACATTGGGCATACCAAATCATTCATGAATGATAATAGTGGTATTAGTTCCATGCATTTGAAATTCTAAAATTAAGATTTAATAAGTGAAAATTAAGGTGGAAGAATCCCTAGTCCAACTTGAAGATAAGTGAATCTACGATAAAAGAGATCAAGTGGGAACTTGATAAGATAAGCTAATAATTTAGGATGAACAATGAAAATTATACGAGTGATGGATAGATCACTAGGGAAAAACAAGCCCTCATGTGGCTGGATTAAGCATAACCTAAGACTTAAATAAGGATGACCTCATGTATGTGTGTTTGGATAAGAAAAATATGTATAGTGATCTTGGAATTTTAACTTGATATGGATGATTTAAATGATTTTACAAAAAAATAATATCTTAACAATGAATTTCACTAAAATTTCCTTGGGGAAGGAAGAATATCTAACGAGAGATTAAGGCTCAAGATGATGAGGCTCATTTGAAATTTAATGATGTACTTAGATGAGTACACCCACGGTGTAAATGGTTAACTTCCTAACAGAAAGAACAATAAATTAGTATTGAAAAGTAATTTGTATCTTGATGAAAACATGACACTCATAGTACTGATGGGATACCATAGATCCTAAATGGATGTTGAATAATCTTATTTCATAGTTGGTATTTAATGTTTTTACAAACAAATGAAATTGATTTCCTAATGAATCAAGATAAGAATTTTTATAGTGTATTATTCTATATTTGATAAATATTTAGATGATTCTTATATTAATGATATTTCATGATATGATGGTATGAGGATAATAATGCACATGTTGTTCTTATTATTTTAGTTGTTATAATAATGTTGTTGTATGCTCATCATAGATATGATATGCATAGGGACTATAATGTTATGATATGAGGTATGTTGACATGTGGTTCATTTATTATGTGATGTCATGATATGTCTTTGATGCAAATATGTTGATGTCATAACTTATGATGGTATTTCATGATGTGAAGCATGTGGAATTACATATAGATTTTATGACATGCAAGAGTATGCAGTTCTTTATTATTCAGAATGTTGTGATTAACAACGATGTTATGTTATCATGATGACATGCAAGAGTTTGCATGTGGATTATTTTCTATGATATTATGATTATAACTAATGCATTGGATGCATGTTGAGATGTGGTGATTGGCAGGAAATCCACAGATGGGCCGAGAGGGCCAGTTTATTTGATGATCTCGTGGGAGCCCATACCTACGAGGGAGAATATGTAACACCATATGGGCTGGGAATGAATTCAATCAACACTACATATGCCAGTGGTTCCTTTGTCTTGTATATCTCTTGATGGATAGCTCTGAAGGGCTGTGGGACCATCTTAAGGAGGCCAAGGGCCTGATATTGTAGGCCAAGTGCCTATTATTGGATGGGAATGTCGAAGTCTAGAAGTGCGTAAGACTTCGAAGCCTGGGGTTGTGCGCCTTAAGTAGCTATGGAGGGAGTGGGCCAGCCTTGCGAGATGCCCGGAGTCATTGAGTACTAGGACCGGATGCCTGCCTTGGGGCAGATGAGGTCTGAGTCGGGCGCGAGCCTTGACTAGGGACAGACTGGGGAGGCTTATGCCTTGTTCTGAAAGTGGGAAAAGGACATAGATTCCTTGAGATTCTCGGGCGCTGTGATGAACTTTCGATGCCTGCTGGTTATACTAGTTCAGCAGAGGGTGTTGGTCACACAGGAAGTAATAAATAAATAAATAATATAATATAATTAAATACTCAACTTCGGGACGAAGTTCCTTGAAGAGGGGGAGTATGTAATGTCCCATAATAATTATAAAATAATAAATAAATATAAAGTAATAAATAATATAAAAATAATAAATAATATAAAAATAATATAATATAATTTAATAAATAAGTAAATAAATAAATAAAGCACTCGAACCATCTGAGCCAGGAACAGGCCCACGATGAGGTGCTTATAGACAAAAATCGCAGCCTACATATCTGCAACACCGATTCTTAGGTAGGCTCGACTCCTTATCAAGTGTTCATTAAGCCTCATGTTGGTAATAGCTTTATTCTATGGATTCGAACAATAGATTCAATACTACATCTGAAGGAAGCAATCCAGACTAAGGCAGGTTACCCAGTTCATGCACAGTCTCTGATTTTTGGGGGGAAAGCTTTAGCTGACCATTGCTCTATTAATGACTACTCCATTGTCACTGGGTCTTCCATCTGCCTCAACCTCAGACTGAGGGGTGGAATGATGGGCCAAAACAGGGCACATGGACCCTCCATGGGCGCAGGTGCATCCAAAACAGTACCCACAAAAGGTTCTTACAGGAATATATTACAGGGGGACAAAAACATTCCCACAGTACCTATCACCCCTGCTGAAAGTCCCCCAAAGCCATATATTGTAGAACTGCAGGACAGCGTGCCTGAAATAAACATAGACAGCCTAGATATTGATATGCATAGAACTGCCTACGAATCCCAAGAAATTATAGGCAGATTCAACTACTTCTGACCCAAACCAATGGAGCTGTTCCATTGGATTTTTACAAACTGGACCATGGAATGTGAAATACACCTATGTTCTAAGGGGTTATTCATTGTCAAATTTTCATCCACTGAGGTCAGAGATGCCATTATCAGTCAGGGACCATGGTTCTGGGGCTCCACGGGACTCTTCATTACACCATGGTTCCCAAATTTTGATGCCAATACCATGGAGGTGACCAAAATGCCAGTCTGGGTAAGGCTCTACAATCTCCCGCTACATTTTTGGAATGAAAATGTTCTTGGCTGCATTGGAAACACCCTTGGCAGATACATTAAAACAGACACCCAACGCCTGGAAGAACGCATATTCACCTTCGCACGAATCTGTGTGGAGGTTGATTTGAGCAAGGGACTCCCAAAGTCCATTATGCTGAACAACAAACAACAGAGATGGACACAGCATTTAGACTATGAGAACACAACCTTTAGATGCCGGATATGCAGGTGCACAGGACACCTACAAAACTCATGCCCGGCAGCAAAAAGGGATAACAGGAAAAAGAAGAAAACAGGCAAAGCGGCAAAAGGTTGGCAATTCCCCTCTGAAGAGCCAGAACTACAGGAAGAAGAGGTGGAACCAACACCACATGAGAATCAACAAACAGATACTTCCTTGGGCACACAAGAACAGGGAATGCAAGATCCTCTTGAAACCACCACAAAGACTCAGCAGGATATGGTACCTGGAACACTAGACAGTGGGGGATACAAAATAACACATACATCAGACACATCTGACTCTGATAAGGATCATGGAGCACCAACATAAGAAAATCAGCTTGTCCTTATCTCTATAGAGCCTTATAGTGTTTGGCCGTAAGTTGAAAAAGAAGAAGGGAAAAGTCTTAATTTAATATTTGCATTTTTATTTGTGAATTTGGATATGCTTTGGACATATGAGCTCATAATCATTTTGTTTTCTCATAAATAAAATCTGAATTTTTTCTTTGTGAAAAAAAAAATTTAAATAAATAAATAGTCAAGAGAATAATAAATAAAACATTAAACAATAACTGGAGTTCTAAATAAAATGGTAAATAATAAATTGGAGTCCTAAAAGAATAAACAATAATTAAAGTTAAAGAAAGAATTAATTAACCAAAGTAAATAAATTAAACTGAGAAACTAATAGAAAGAAAGTTAAAGAAAGAATTAATTAACAAAATTAAAACAAAGAGTTAAACTAAGAAACTAATAAAAAGGAAGTTAAACTAAGAGACCACTAAATTAAGTAAAGCTAACAAAAAGTAAGAGAACACTAAATTAAGTAAAACTTAAGTTGCATGTTGACACAGTGACTGTGTGCATGTGGTTCCCATTCCATGGTTTGGTCTATTTAATAGACATTGAGGAAGGTTCAAGGCATTCATTCTTTCATCCATTCTCTGGAGAGAAAGGTATGGTGAGGCAAGGGATACCCTGGCAGTAGTACGTTGATTGAGGGCTCGGGTTGGCCAGCTGTGGAAAGATTATATACAGCTGAGCCTACGGTTGGGTGGAGAGTTGTCCCCAAAACTCTGTTGCGGTCAGCAAGATTCAGCTAGCATTCAACCTTGGAGTCTCAAGTAAGGAAAAGCGCGGTTACAGGTAAGTTGCCTTGCTTATGTTCTGGAAATTTCATGAGGATTAGTTAAACAGTTTATGAGTTGATTATTATTTGTTTATGTGATATAATTAATTGCATGTTTAAATTGGGGTTGTTACAATAATAACAATATTGGGGTTACAGGGGTACAACAATAACAATAAAAGAGCTACACTAACAATAATAAGGGACTAAACTAGTAATATAGGGACCTAACATGCCCCTCTCCTTCAAAAAAGTGTTGTCCTCAACGCTTAAGTAGCTTTGGGTGCTTCTATATAAAATTCTCATCCTCCCATGTAGAATCTTCAGTGGGTAAGTTCTTCCACTTGATGAGATACTCTAAAATTGATCGATTTCGTAGTTGTCGAGTTCTTGTTTCGTGAATGCTTCAGGTTCCAATATGATTTTTCCTTCCTCATCAAGCTCTGGAAATATTGTTTGAATTGGAATATTTTCACCTATAACCTTCTTTAAGCATGAAACATGGAAAACTGGATGCACTCACGAAGAATCGGGAAGCTCCAATTTGTATGCCATAGTACCAATATTTTGCAACACCTCGTAAGGACCATAGTACTTTGGCGATAATTTATTATCCTTCTTAGCTTGCTTAAGGGACATTTGTTTGTATGGTTATAGCTGTAAAAATACCCAGTCTCCTACATCAAAACTTCTCTCGATGCGATGTTGATCTGCCTATTGTTTCATTCGATTTTGTGCCAAATTTAGGTTATCCTTTAAGAGTTGGAAAACTTCTTGTTGATGTTCAATGTGATCTTCCACTACTTGAACCTTAGAATTTTCTCTTAAATATGATGTGATGGATGGTGGATGATATCCATAAAGTGCCATAAATGGGGTCATTTTTGCTGGAGTATGGAAGGAAGTGTTATACCACCATTCAGCGAGAGGTAACCACTTAACCCATTGTGTTTGTTTATCAGATACAAAACAACGAAGATATCCTTCCAAACATTTATTCACTATCTCAGTTTTACCATCGAATTGAGGATGATAAGATGAGCTATGAGCTAATTGAGTACCCAAATAAGAAAATGACTTTGTCCAAAAATTTCCAGTAAAAATGGTATCTCTGTCGATCACAATAACCTTTTGGTTTCCATGTAGTTTTTGAATTGTGTCCATAAATGTAGTAGCAATTGTACTTGCTTTAAATGGATGAGATAATGCACAAAAGTGTGCATACTTGGTAAGTCCATCAACTACCACCATGATGGCACTCTTTCCTTCGAACTTAAGTAAACCTGTGATAAAATCCATTGAAATCTCCTCCCAACATTGACTTGGAATGGATAAAGGTTGTAGAAACCCGGGGTCTTGATTGTCTCAACTTTATTTTGCTGGAAAACCAAACATTCTGCCACAAAATTTTCAATATCAGATTTAAGGCCATCCCAAAAAAATTCTTTCTTCACCCTGTGGTAAGATTTTAAAAATTCTGAGTGTCCTCCTAAAGGAGAAGTGTGCAATTCCAAAAGAATATTTTGTTTTAGTTGGGAATTCTTACAAAGATATAAATAATCTTTGTACCATAAGGAATCATTTTTCCAACTAAATGTATCAGATGTACTAGGATCTTGATGCAAATTTTGAATGAGTGTCCACACTTCTTCGTCCTTCTTCCATTCATCCCTTGCTTCGGTTATCCAATCTGGTTGGATAATATAAATGGCACAAAGCAATGCTTCCTCCTCTTCATTCTTTCTTGAGAGTAAATCTGCAACAACATTTAGCTTCCCTTTTTTGTATATTATTTCAAAGTCATAACCCAACATCTTTGTGACCCATTTTTGCTACTCTTCTGAAGATAGTCTTTGTTCCAAAAAGTGTTTAAGACTATCATGATCAGTTTTTACCTTGAAGTGTCTTCCCATTAGGTAAGGTCGCCATTTCTTCAGTGCATGTAGTATTGCTAACATTTCCTTCTCATAAATAGCTTTCTGTAAATACTTTCCTTTGATTAGACGACTTTCAAAAGCAATGGATCTTCTTTCTTGCATTAAAACAACACCAATTCCTTTTCCTGAGGCATCACATTCCACAATAAAGGTTTTTGTGAAGTCTGGCATAGCTAAAACTGGTGTTAGGCACATTGCCTCTTTAAGATGTTCAAAGGCCTTAGTTGCTTCAGGAGTCCATGAAAATACATCTTTCTTCAATAATGTTGTTAGAGGTGTTGCTATTCCCCCATAATTCTTAACAAACTTGTGATAATACCCTGTTAACCCGAGAAATCCTCGCAAGTACTTTACAGTTGTGGGGACTTTCCATTCCTTAATGGCTTTAATTTTGTTAGGGGCTACCTTAACACCCTTGTGAGATACAATATGACTCAGATATTCCACCTCTTGTACTCCAAAGAAGCATTTGGATGTTTTTGCATATAATTTTTTCTCCTGCAATAGTTTGAGCACCCTGTCAACATGTTGAACATGATCCTTCCAAGACCTGTTGTAGATTAGTATATCGTCAAAAAATACTAGCACAAATTTTCTAAGGAAGGGTTTGAAAATGGAATTCATTTACCCTTGAAATGGAGAAGGTGCATTGGTAAGGCCAAAAGGCATGACCAAAAATTCATAGTGATCCTCATGAGTTCAAAATGTTGTTTTCGGAATATCTTCAGTCTTCATTCTAATTTGATGATATCCTGAACGAAGATCCAACTTGGTAAAATAAATTGCTCCATGTAATTCATCCAATAATTCATTAATCACATGAATTGGAAATTTATCTTTAATGCTGAGCTTATTGAGCTCCCTATAATCCGAACACATGCGCCATGATCCATCCTTCTTGTGCACCAATACTACTAGAGTAGAGAAAGAACTTTGAGTAGGTTGAATTATACCAACCTCTAACATTTCTGCAATCATACGTTCAAGTTCGCTCTTTTGGACATAAGGATACCTATAAGGCCTGATGTTTGGAGGAACACTTCTTGGAATCAAATGAATAGCATGATCATGATCACGAATAGGTGGGATTCCTTTGGGAGTTTCAAACACCTTGGAATGATTGTCCAAGACTTTTTGGAGATTTGCAGAAATAGATGATTTTGATGTTGGAACTCCTAGTGAGCATAATTGTGCAATTATGCCTCGTTGTTCTTTCTTTAGAAGATTTGTCATGACATTAGAGCTTATTATCTTTCTTGGCTTCCCTGCGATACCCCGTAATTCGACTTCCTTTCCTTCTGAAAAAAATTCAAGAAAATTTCTTGAAAATTAAAAGCTACCATCCCCGAATATTGTAATCATTGTACTCCTAGTACAACATCAGCACCTCCCATAAGAATGGAAAGCATTGGATTATTCAATACATATTCCCCAATGGTTAGATTGATATTATGGCATTTTCCAGAGCAATTTATAGTTCCTCCATTTGCAACCATCAATTGACATTCTAGTGCTGGGTATAGGAAACAATTCAATTCCTTGGCTACCTTACAATGAATAAAATTATGGGTACTACTTGAATCAATTAACACTATTACCATATTCTTCTTGATATGTCCTTCTATCTTGAGAGTTTGAGGAGTGGTAATTCGTGTCAATGAATTACGCGATATGTTCGGCCCCATTTCTTCCTCTTCTAGGGTTGGTTCCTAGTGTATATCCTCTTCTTTTGAAGATTCTTGTTCATTTTATTCTTTTTCTTCACAATCTATGTAGAATAATTTCTTCTCAGCACACTTATGACCTTTAGTGTATTTTCTATCACAACTCTAGAAAAGCCCTTTTGCTCTTTTTTCTTCCAATTGTTGTGGTTTTAACCTTCTAGGTTGTGGAAGTCTAGGAGTAGAAACACTTCCATATTTATATATGTGAGTGGTAGGCTTCCTTTTTCCCATAATTTTACATTTAATTTTTCTTTCCAACCTGAATGCCTTTTCCAATGAATCAGGTTCCCGAATGTGAACTTCATGTTGGATGTTATATTTTAAAGTCCCTATGAAGACATCAAACCTGTGTTCCTTTGGAATATCAGTTACCCTTATATTCAATTTTTGGAAGTCCTCAATGTGCTCCACCACTAAACCCTTTTGTTTGATATTTATCAATTGGCTAAAGAAGGTGTTGCTTTTTGTATCCTCATAATGTGCTATCATTTCCTCCGTAAAAATTGACCATGTGACAATTTTTTTATGGGAGCAAAGCCATCGATACCATACAAATGTATTTTGTTCTAAATGTAAAGTTTGCAATGCGTACCATTTGTGTTTTTTGCACATTATTGAGATCAAAATATTTCTCCATCTGTAGTATCCATGTTACGGGATCCTTGCCATCAAACTTCTTCATATCCATATTTGGAATATGGTGGTTCTTCCATCCAACATTAGAGTTTATGAAATCACGACTAACATTTATTTTTTTCTCATCATGAGTTTCCTATACTATCTTTTCGCCATTAGGAAACATTTCTTGTATCAACTTTTCCAAACCTTCGATGTCTACTTTTAGATCATTCTTCATATTTTCCATGTTGTATTTCATTTTTTCATCGATATTAGTTTCCATGTCATCCATCTTAGCTTCCATGCCACTTCCATGCCATCCATATTAGCTTCCAAACCATTCATCTTAGCTTCCACGCCTTTCTTCAAACCATCTATCTTAGTTTCCATGCCTTTCTTCAAAACTTCCATTTCATTTTTTGTTGCTCTTTGCGATAGTGAAATTTGGTGCACTTGCTCTTGTAATTTTGATATCTCATGTTGTGTTTCTTCGTCTTCATGAGTCATAGTAGAGCCTTTTAAAGGCTTAATGGGTGTTAAATTACTTTTAGGTGGCATTTTATAAACCAATACTAATATCCATTCTTCAATATTCTCTTGGAATAAACTGAAACTAATTTTTTTTTTCAAACAAGACTTATGTAATTTGAAAAAAAATACACACCCTTTTCTTGCTTTTGAGGAGCTCGATGTTGAGACTGAACTATCTCTGTGATTTTGGATCTTCAATATTTGAAATTCGGCCCTGAGGTATCCCTCTGAATATTCTTTCGAATGCCACAGGTCTGACCTGATTTGGATTCTTCAACGCAAATTTATTCCCAATCTCCCACGATGACCTAATTATGGACTGGTTCAGTAGAGAGAACTTGTACGACTTGCCACATGTCACTGTTTCCTCTTTCAGCTCTGAAATTGATATACCGGAAACTATTGTCCGTGTGCTTGTGGCCACTTTTTACAGAATCCTAATCTGACGCTCAGATAGATAGTTATTATGTTTTTACCATGGTCACCTCTTTGAGATGAAATTCAAAAGCCTGAAACAATCCTAACTTCTACAAATCATATCTCCAAAAATATTGCGAACCAAGATCTGAAGTGTTTACAGGAGGTTTCTTAGGATTTCAGCTTTGCACTGTAAAAATTTTAGCTTTTGAAACTTTTTATACGAAAAATTTATAGCGACAATTCCACGATGACTTGTTTTAGTTGAAATTCAGGAGCCTGAAAAAACCCTAACTTCCCCAAATCATATCTCTGAAAATATTGCGAAACAGGATTTGAAATTTTTACAAGAAGTTCCTTAGGATTGCAGCTTTGCTCTGTACCAATTTCAGCTTTTGAACCTTTGTAGAAATTTTTTTTTGGTGAAAATTCCACGATGACCTGTTTGGAGCAATGAAACCCTAGAATCCAAAGCTCAGATACCAAATGTTATGAAACCATCTTCAAATATTGAAGAAAAGAGAGATCAACGCCTTATAAATCAACCAATTTGAGGGGGAAACCTCCAATACATTACATAAATGAACAATTATTAGATGATACAAATGACGAAAACGTCCTTCTATATAGGATTCCATGGGCCCACAATATAATCCTAGTCGACCTAACAATAACAATATAAGGGCGCAATAATAACAATATTGGGGTTACAAGGGTACAACAATAACAATAAGTGGGCTACACTAATAGAAATAAGGGACTAAACTAGTAATATAGGGACCTAACAGAAAAAAAAGAGTACCAGAGAAAATGGTTGGAGATAAATGTCATTAGTCTGGAAATTTATACAAAGACCACAGATAAATGGTTGGAGATAAATTCCATGAATTTGGTTCTTTTTTGTGGAATTCCCGTGGGAAAGAAAGACATAAATTTCCAAGAAACACTAGTGGGAGAAAAATACTAGTGAGAAACCCTCAATTTAAAGTAGGACGTTGCTTGAGGTTATAGGGAAATAGTCTTAATTTCTCTGAAAAACTAATTCTTGACTGGAAGGGAAAATATCAGGGGTATCTAGGCGAGAAGATAGCTTATGGATGGGTGGATCATGAGTCCTATTACCCACCACTTGTGGGTGCTACCCATGGGGTATTAGCTTTATCACACCTTTTGTGAATCTCCATGAAGGCCTACACATTTCCTACATGTTGTATGGCATTGTGAAGCATCCCATAGAATGGCATGCACCATATCTCCTCATTTACTAAAGCCCACACAATAGTCAAGAAACTGTCCGTCCAAACAAAAGACTATTTTCCTATGTGTGTGATTGCAACATTGCACAATCACAGAGAATAGCACTGATTCTGCTTCCAACCAAATATGGTTCTCCACATTAGATGTTACTTTTATCTTGTCCACATATGAGAAAGTAGAATTTACAATCAAAATTATCCACGTTGTCTCTCTCTTTGGCCCTATATAATTTTTTTTCCTACGACAGGGTCTATTTCCATACTTGTAGCATAAGGATGTGAAATGACTTGAAGTTTTTCCGGACCATATTGCATGCGGAATTGGCGGGATTTTAATTCACATCGTTATGGTTGGTACAACCTCCATGAACCAGATTCGCCAAGATGTAGGTGCCGATACATTCTTCCATGATTACTATCTGTCAAGCAACCAAGGTATGAGCTGCATTCATGTCGGACCCATTAATTTTCATTTTTTTTTGTTTCCAACTATGCCTTCTCCCACAAATAGCATTGGTGAGTTCTAATTATGGCATACCATTAATATAGAATTTATTTTATTTGTTTATTTAGTTTTGGTTTATATCCTGTCAAGTTATAAATTTTGTGTGAACCGTGTATGTTACATGTGCCGTGTGCCTTGGCTTCTAGTGGTTTTACAATTTCCATTTTGTTCGTTTTTATTTTGTCTTGGCGTCACATATTTTGAAAGGTTTTCTTGTTTAGTAGTTGATTAGGTTAGTTACTAAAATTAGAATTAATATCATATGATAAGTTCTGTGTATATTAAACGTGATTGAGTTTTGAGTTTGTTGATTTTTTAACGTAATAAAAGATTTTAATAATAAAAATAAATAGGATTAAACTTTGTATAATTTAAAATTATAAACCTTTTTAATGCATAGTATATATCTATTTTAATATGGTAAATTTTTTGTTTTGAATTTGTAGAAAGTTAGATATATATTAGTTGATTATTTTTTACTTTGATTTTAGAATGCAATTTGAAAATAGTCTATAGCCTTTTACATTTGGATATAGATTCTTAATCAAAATTTTAAAATACGGTGTCTAGTAAAGAATATTGTATTTTTATAAATGTGGGTCTTTAATGAAAACACCAAATTAGGGGTTTAGTAAGATTTCCATGTCTACAAAACCAATGGAGAATATGACTGATAACCTTTTATGTGGGGTTTTGAAGGATCATTTAGGTCTCTTTTTTGACCTTTTAGCAATCTTTAGATAAACTATGGTTAGGTCATGTACAAAACAAGAAACCAATTCTCCTTTTCAAAAGATACCTTCCTAAATCTGGATTACAAGGTCATCACATAATCAACCTTACAAATTAAATATGACAAGGTATATAACACATTGAAATATGACATAGATTTCAAGTTACGATTGAATTGGAGTTTAGTGAGTTTTGTCATCGTTATATGGATCATCCATAGGAAAGCTATCCAATTGAACCAACCATGTCTCGTTACTATTTTTTTTCAAGTATCCAAATGCAAAATGTGAAAATTCCTAAACTATAATCCTATTGCAGCAAATGAAAATTATTCTCGTAATTGTTAATTTTATTTAACAATTTATTTGCAGTTTGTTACGAAAAATATTGAATACATCACACTGCAATCTACACAAATAAAACTATGGAAGAATAAAACGCTAGAAGAAATGATAGCACACATAAAATTGACACAATTATTTTTGGACAAAAGTCCCTGGAAAAACCCGATGTGGTAAAATCGATGCAGTAGCTGAGGGTTTTTATTACTATGCACCAACGAAATAATATGAGTACAATCTAGATGTTGAATACTGGCAATATTGAGGAGAAAATATTGGAAAAAATATCTTGAGGGAATTTACTTCACTCCAAGCAACCTCGACCCTTGACTTCTTATTGAAAATCAGTTCGTCCTCCTTGCTCAGCGTAGATACTGCACAATATGCTACACACTTAGCCTAGAACAACTGAAAATCAAGTCATCATGCCTTCTGCTGACTAGGAAAATGACCCTCTGGAACTTTGGAAATACTTTCCAGCCTCTAGAATTGAAAACCAACTTCATCCCAAAAAAATTGAATTGCCCACTGAAGTTACTGTGCTACCTCTGCACAGCTTCCTGGAGAAATCTTGACCTTTCTCTGCAAATCACTCACCGAATTTGGAGATATTCCTCTAACTTCTCTATCTCTATCCCTCTCTCACTTCTTCAATCTCTGAATCTCTCTCTAGCAACTGATTATTGCTACTCAGGAAATCGATCTGTCAAGAAATCTAACTACTCAAGTGTTTTATCCATCACCACATTGATCTCCTCTTATTATCCTCTCTTGGAGCACCAATGACCAAGATTAAAACAAAATCGATGGCTAAGATCTTCTCTGGATCAATCTGTGTGAATTTCTAGACTATTCTCACCTTTACTTAATTAATACTGATTAATTAACCATTTTTCCTAAGTTTAGACTTGGGAAAATTTTAAAAATTTGTTAATAATATAATTAAGTCACTTCTACGTGGAATTTCTAGAAACAATTTATGGGTTCTGGAGATCTTATGTATTCTATCCTCTCCACAAAGTTTCGTGGCTAGAACACATATGATGCTACAAAAATTTAACACTCCTTCTTAGAGAGGAATGTGTTCTAGTACTTATGCACACCTGGTAGCAACACCTTGTTTATGCACCATCTCCTATCACGTTGTTGATGTCTGGATGTTGTTGCCCACCAACTACTATGCAACTTTGATATGTGTTGCATCTTTTTTGTTGTTAACCATGCTATACTACTGCCAACAATGCATATACAACATCTGCAACTAAAAAACATCCAAAATATTGAACCAATTGTGTTTGGTATGATGCATCTGTCACCCGAGTCTTGACTGCTACTAGCATCTGCACTATCACTGAGGAATATGTGCTACTACTGACTTTGCACCACTATAAACTTTGCACTGCACTCCCCATCATCTGGCTCTTAATAGTCTCTGCAACTATCACTCTGGGATCTGACTGCATCAACTATCATTGGTCCATCTTACTACCGAATACTGTGGGCCCCCATAGCTAGGTATTGATCCAAGAGGTGGACTCTGCAAGGACCCTACCCATCTGTAGCTCTCTAAGGCTACAACTCTAAATCACCCCACCTCACACCTGGAGGTATATGGGAAATCAAAGCAAAGTCTTCCTCCAACCTGGAGGACAACCTATCAATATCGACGTGAGCTACTACCTGGTCTTACTTCTCCTCTTTGTCCTTCTTCCTGAGAGGACACTAGGTACTGTAGCAAAAAAAATCACCATACTTGAAGCACTTAACCTTAAATAGGTTCTTCTTCTTCTTATTTTGTTCCCCCTTCCCCTAACTAGAACCCTTTGATGTGAGGGGCACATTCTCCTCCTCCTTCACCGCCTTTGGTATGTTATTATTGCTACCACCGATGGAACTCTTTGGAAGAGCTCCCTTCAATTCCTCATGTTGCAAATTGACCCACATTATGTCCTAGTCTAGAATCCTATCTCTCCCCAATATGCTTTGGAAAAAGACTTGCAAATCCTCCGAGACTTTATTGAGAGCCAATAACACTAACTTTGATGTTTGAGGCGCTTCCCCAATAACTGACAGCTGGCCTCAGACTTCTTGAATTCTGGTGAGGTAGGGGTCTATGCCTTCCCTTTTCTGCATCCATATGAGCCTCAAATTATCCTCTCGGTACATCTTCCGCTGCTTGGAAGTACACTGATATAACATGGTGAGATCATCCCACATTTTCTTAGCAGTATCTTTGTCAACTATATGCGAGACAATATGATCTCATACTCCATCCAGAATCAACCATTTCGCTTGCATCATCTCCTTCTTGTATGCCTTCAGCTGATCTACATCTGTAGGAATTTCCACTATATTATCAATATATGGATTTAGGCCATATTCATCTAGAAAGAAGGATATCCTAGCCTTCCAAATAACGTAGTTGGAAGCTCCATCCAACCTATCCTACTCACAAAGCCCTGTAATGGCCATTTCAATAAAAGGTTGAAAAATCCCTCTTTCTATTTGCTTGGTTTTTTCTCTGCTACTCTCACACCTAGTTGGAATGCATAGATCAGCTAGCGACTATTGCCAATTTTCCTATAAAATTCAAACTTCTGAGACTCGAAATTCCTTGAGGAAAAAATTCCCTCTGATGTGTAATTATTTCTCTATCTATGACCCTCTCTCACTACTTCAATCCCCGACTCTCTCTCTCTTACAACTGATTGTTGCTACTTAGAAAATCGATCTATTCAGGTGTTTTCTCCATCACCACATTTATCTCCTCTTATAATCCTTTTTTGGGGTACCAACGACAAAGATTAAAACATAATAGATGGCTATATCATCTCAGGATCAATCCGTGTGATTTTCTAGACTATTCTCACCTTGCCTTAATTAATATTGAATAATTAACGAGTTTTCCTAAGTTTAGACTTAGGAAACATTAAAAAATTGGTTAATAATCTAATTAAGTCACTTCTAGGCAGAATTTCCAGAAATTATTTATGTGTTTTGGAGATCTCATGTATTCTATCCTCTCCGCAAATTTTTGTGGCTAGAACACTTTCGATGCTAGAAAAAAATAACACAAAATAGGGTTATCAATAGTCCCATTATATCCATTTTCAAGGGTACCAGAGTTAGTGTAATATTGATTTTCTGTGCGAGAAATTCTATCAGGAATCACCCATTTAACACAACTCTTGTTTCTTAGGCCTTTGTTCAGTATTTTATTTCTACAATTTTCTTCATCTGATTTATAATGGGGGTTATCCTCAGAATTCATGTATAAATATCCCCATTTTCAAGCAAATAAGACAAACCTCACCTATAAATTCTTCTCTTCTCTATGATACCTATCTGAAATAAGAGGGAGCAACTCTTCTAGCATGAAATCAATCCTACACTTCAAGTTAGCATCATCACTGTAAAGAAGAGGGAAATCAAAATGTACTAAGTATGATCTAAGACCATTTACTTGCAATTTGATGCTATTACTATTCTCAATTCCTCATTATGTTGCATAGAGTATTCATATCCAAGGTTGCCATATGGTTTCTTGAGGATTGTTTTATCAGTGCCATAGTTCCAAAACCATGATCTAAAACTTTGATTTTATCTTCACTCTCCTAGCCACCAAAATGATCAACAGTGATTTCATCATGTGATTCACTACTACCATGGTTTTCTGAAGGGACATCATCATCGCCATTTAGGTTCTTATTATGTTGCATAGGGTCTTCATATCAAAGGCTACGATATTGTTGCATGAGAACTGCTTTATTACCGCCAGGGTCCCAAAACCATTATGGCAGGTTGTTGGATGCTCGAGATAGGAGGAGTGATGAGTACAGGTACTATTCTAGTGCTAGTTCAGATAGACATCATGATCGTTATCGGTATCATCCTTACAGGAGGAGTGGAAGGGGATACTTTCCTGATGAATTCAAGAAAGAAAATCCACCTAATTTTGATGGGGACTTGAAAAACCAGGACATGTAGAGGCTTGGATACTAGGAATGAAAAAATTATTTGGGTTGCATGAGTACACAGATAACATGAAGGCAAAAATTGATATCTTCAGTATGAAAGGTAAATCGGACATATGGTGGGAAGATGTGAAGCAGGTTAGAGATATCAGGACAGAGGACTTGAGATGGCATGAGTTCAAGAGGCTTCTCAGGAATAAGTACTTGTCAGAGAGGTACTATGAAATTAAGGCCAAAGAATTTTATGAGCTAAAGATGGGGTCAATGGTAGATGAAGAGTACACAACCAAGTTCCTCGAGCTACTAAGGTATGTTCCATATCTTAAAGATGAGAAGGCTAAAGTTCAATTATTTTTCAGTGGTTTTCCATTATAATTTAGAGATCATATTGAGTATGATGAACCTCGTTCACTTGAGGGCATTATGGCATGTGGGTGATTGGATGAAGAGAGATTTGGCTTAGCCAATCTATGGTCGGATGGAACATGGATGTCTCATATCCAGTTGGTTTTTACATTCATTAATGAGAAGCTCATTCCTTTGGTATTTGTTGTATAAATGCACTAGTTTATATGTGGGTTTTATTGTTTTTGTAACCATTATATTTATGTTTTTATTATGTTGGTTATAATCTTGTATTTTGACAATAGTGATGTATGGTTCTCTCCATTTTTTTATTTGTAAATGAATGCATAATGTATCTATGATCAAATAGATTGTAGTGCAGCTAATGATGTAAGGGAGCAATGTTTCTTAGCGATTCTCAAATAATTATGAGACCCTATGCTCAGGTCTATTGTTTACACTTGTAGTTTCAATTTTTGTGACAAGTTTGACAAAATTCCTGTCATAGCTAGGAGGGGTCCAAATGAGTTCTTATTGATGTGATTGCTTTTGTATCACTGTGATGTTGTTATTTATCACCTATGAAAATTTGATGAAGTTATGGTCCTGAAAAGGTGGTTCAAATCCTGGGGACACTGACATGCAGTGTTATGCCTGTGTTTATAGCCCCCTGGATGCTAACTTGCAAGCATGTGCCTATGTCTATGGATCAAAGAGGTCAAAAGGTCAATGTGACCCAAGGGTAAGAGGCTTGAATGGTTGGGTTACCTCCTAGGGTGTTGTTGATTTTTTACAAGGTATGTATGTTGTGCTTCTATGAGTTCCACTTCCTTAAGGTCGCTTAGGAGGTTGAATCTCATTATAGTAGCCTCTCGTCGCATGTTTACCCTGGTTGGCCGGTTACTTGGGTAGATGTGGGAAGAGGGTGTTACAGAGTTCTATGTGGGGCAGTTTATCTCATTAAAGAAGGTGTTTGGTCACTGAATACTCAAACTTTTCAGCCTATTATTTGAAAAATATTTTCCTACCTCTCCTATGCACTCTAACAGCTAATTATTAAGCTTGCAGTGCACTAATTGCAATAATTCAACCTAAAACACTTTCTACAACCCCATAATATTACTACCATCCATATTCCCCACCTCCCATCAACGTTCCTTTGCACCTCTCGGTGCAATTGCTAGTTATATGTACTCTAAAACTCTTAAAATATAACTTTATTGAAACATTCAAGTATAGACCTGCTCCACAGGGTAATATATGACATTTCTAATCTAATAATTACATCGAAGGTGTTCCTATGATGGGATTGGTTGGGAATATTTGGACAATAATATTTTTTTATTTTCGTCGTCCTCCCTCCAAATAAAAATTTACACATGGCACTGCAACTGTCATGGAATTAGCTAGGAATTGTGTTGTCATTTAAAGTTTTCTAAATCTCATCCTAAATGAAAAAAGAAAGATTATAATCTCTAAATTTTGAGATATTTTGATTTTTTGAGGGTGTTCATAAGATGGGTTTGGTTGGGCATATTTGACCAATAATATTTGTGTATTTTCGTCCTCCTCCCTCCAAATAAAAATTGACACTTGCCACTGCAATTGTCATGGAAATAGCTAGGAAGTGTGTTGTAGTTAAGTTTTCTAAATCCCATCCTAAATGAAAAAAGAAAGGTTCTAATCTCAAAATTTTGAGATATTTTGACTTTTATTGGTTTTTAAGTTACATTATCATAAAATTAAGTTTTATTGGGTTTTCAAAAATAAATCTATAAAAATATTAGAATAATAATTAATATTTTTTTATTTTTAAACATTTAAAATCAATTTATAATAAAAATGTAATTGTTATTATTCAAAATTTTAATATTATTAATATATAAGTATTTTTGACACATGGCACTGCAACTGTCATGGAATTTGTTGGGAAGTGCGATGTCCTTTAAAGTTTTCTAAATCTCATCCTAAATGTAAAAAGAAAGATTATAATATCTAAATCTTGAGATATTTTGATTTTCCATTGGTTTCTAAGTTAATTTATTATATAATTAAGTTTTATTTAATATATAAGTATTTATTATTCCTTTATTATGATTATATTATATTATGATATCATAAAAGAGGGAATAGAAAGATTTAGCAACAATGAAGAACAAAACAAGGATGTGAAGAATTTAAGGAAATATTTAATTCTTGTAGATTAATCATGGAGTAATGTCATTTTTCTGCCACCTTCTTTTAATCAATCGATGGATTGGACATGCATGTAATCTATCAAAGCTTTGGCTAAAATAAATGGCAATGGTGCTTCTTTTACCCCAAAATGGAAAATTATGGAGGCTTGGATGATGATTTGAAGCATTCAAGGATTGATATTTTTATTCAGAAACCCAAACATGAAATCATAGATAGTGTGCTTGGGATTTCACAAGCATGGCCTAGAAATTAGTTGGTGAATTCAAGATTGTCTATTTTAGAATATAAATCCTATTCCTATTTTTTTTTATGTAATTTCAGCCACCACATGTGAGATGTGCTTGAATTTATTTTTAATTCTTCTAAAAGGACATATATATTATCATGGTTCCCATATTTACAAAAAATAGAACCTAGAAGTTCAAAGCTAGCACAAAAATGACCTTAACAAGAAAATGATTAACGAAATTATATTTTTTTTCTTGAAAGAGTGCCTATATTTCCACCTCTATGAGAGCGTCACTCTACTCTAGTTCCACCTCTTTTATTATCATTTCCATTCCTCTTTCTCTGACACTCAACTGTACCGAAGGAACTAACAATGATGTTTTTCTAAATACCGAAAATGCCTTCTTCAATCCTAATAGAAGCCTAATTTAGATCATTAGTCATTAAAATATAATAGGTGGAGTCCTCTTCAGATATTTGTATGCCCATTTCTAACGTATTTAAGTGGCTTTAGATATTTTCATTTACATATTCTTATTGAGAAGCAATTTTGCTCCACTCATAGAAACGATTAACAATGCTTGCATTGGAGTGAGTGGCGAGATGATCTTCTATTCCTTTGGTGTACCTTTGCACCTTTCGGGAAATTTCTAGCTATAAATGATGGTGCAATTTCTAGTTATATGGCTCCTCAAAAATTATATGTACTCTAAAATAGTCAGGAGTAAAACTTTATTGAAACGTAAAAGTATGGACCCGATTCACAAGCTAATATATGGTATTTATAATTTAATAATTATAGATGATAGGCATCTTGCAACTTATTTCTTTGAAATAAAGATGGCGTCCAATAAGGATTTGCTTTTATGTCGTCTTCCTTACTTTTTGTAATTGCAGTTGGTATCTGGCCAAAAGATTATTTCGTACAAAATTAGTGGTGACATCAAACGATTTGTCAGCTTGTTGTACATGCATGCCTCAACTATTGATTATACCAATTACTTCTATATTTGAGTCATATTTTCATTTAGCAGAAAATTGATTTGGATTTTTTTCATTGCATTTACCCATTTATGTATACCTATAGAGCGTGTAATATTTGATTTAAACTTTTTGTATTAGTCAGGGACATAACTCCTTGAGGGATTGCAACCATACAGGAAGCCAATAGAAGATTCAACAAGAGGAACTTTTTGTTGGAAATATCGTGATATATTGAAAGGAGATTCACAGCACAGAGCTCAGCCACTCTGATGTAACAAAGAATGCCAAACTTGTGATGTTCAAGTTCAACATCAACATCAATAGTCACTCTCGCTCCAAATTTTTTCACTTCTTTTTAAATATTTATCGGAAGTTTAACTGATTTCTCTGACGATTTGAAAAATAACATGAAAAATTATAACCTGGGTCAAAGAAGTTGGTATAAATTTACAAAAAGACTAAAAATTCAAATACCTATAATAATAATTTTATTTAAAAATTTAAATTCTTATAATAATATTTTTATTTTCAGATGATTGTTTATTTTACATGTTTTGAAGTTCTATAAATGAGGTATAACTATGCTTTTTTCTTTTGTAATAACATTCATTTCCAGATGATTTTTTATTTTACATGTTTTGAAATTCTATTAATGTGAGGTATAGCTATGCTTTGTTCTTTTGTAATAACATTCCACTTAGAATATAGAAGGTGATTGGAAAACTTGGTCTCTTCATTTTATTTTATAATAAAATTATTATTTTTAATAAAAATTAAATATAAATTTAACTAAAATTTAGCTATGTTTTACTTATACTCGCTTGCATCTATCCTAAAGTTGTTTTTTTGAGGTAACATTCCACTTATAATTTAGAAGGTGATTGAAATTTTTTTTTTTTTAATTTTATTTTATAATAAAATTATTATTTTTAATAAAAATTATATATAAATTTTACTAAAACTTGAAAATAAATAACACTAAATGAATCTCCAAAATTCAAATCATCATTATATGGCTCCTTAAAAAATATTATATGTACCGTAAAAATCTTAGCATAAAACTGTATTAAAAGGTTGAAGTATGCCCTCCACACGATATTATGGCACAATTAAATCCATATCCATACATCCATTGTATTTCTAGCTAGTTTCACGGTTCACGTCATGAATCCGGCAATGACAACTCAATGATAGAAAATTGACCGCTCTGACACAATTAGAATCCATATACGGTATGCATGGCATGGCTCTCTAACAAAATTACATCTGCTTCTCATTCTGAGCATTAATGGGCCAATAGCCCAGGAAATAAGGATTTTCGTGGAAGAGATGGTCAGAACTGTAGGGAAGGGCAGAAACATTGAACTCAGTTGTTGCAGAGGCGGTGAATGAACGGATGACCTTGATGAGATTGAAGTTTGATGGTCCCCTCAATTATATTTATGTTATATTTATGGGGTGTAGCAGAGCATAATTCTATGGATGACAGGACCTTAGTGTTGTCGCCCCAAACCGCCTCTTTCAGATTGGGCCAACCCAGAAGCCCTATTTCTTTCAGATAGGGCCAATCCAAATGGCAAAGCTTATTTCCTGGGCTATCTTGGGCTATCCGCCATTTATTCCGATGTGACATATACTGCCAACCGTTAGATTTAAACAAATTTAAATCTAACCATGAACAATATATGCCACACCGCAATCCAAACTCTCATGAACACACAACCACACTTATGCAAAGGATTCTAGACATTCGTTGAAAATTGAAAACTGTATCACCAAGTACAATGTGTTTTTTTAGGTTGGTACAACACCCACTGAGATGTGATGCTCACAGGTGTTCCAGTTCTTCCAACTAGATCCTCTAACTACAAAATCCCGATGAAACACTCTATGAACTCTGAGAGTAATGGAATGTGACTCGGCATGATCCAAAATTGCACATAAAGTATTAACTCATTACACCCGCACTTAATCACATCAACTAATGCTATGAATTAGCAACAGAATTAAAATGCATCAGTAGCAACGAAAGCAAGTGGGACGGGTGAGTGCGGCTGAGTAAGGGTTGCTTACACCCATAACGAACAGGTCAAAATTAGTGGAAAACAGAGAATAAAAGAATAATAGCTCGATCTTCCATGTCTGATGTAAGATAGTTAAAAATTAGTTTAGTTATATAATTTTTTATTTTCTTTTCTAAATTAGTTTAAATCTATTATAGAAGAAGAATAATTTACGTTGTGGTCGAAGCCTTAGCTTTGCCCAGAAGTGTGGCATGTTCAGCAAAAGAAACAGAAAACTGACTACCCACTAGGGGAAACTAGTCCAGTCCATACATTATGCTACTTTGTTGCCCACGCAGGGGTATCAGCCTTGGATTCCATTGTACTTTGCATATATGATAGACTGTTGGACAAAAACTACTGGATAACATAGCTAAAAATTCAAGTTCAATCCCATCAAGTTGGGAATCGTAAAGCAAAAACCAAACACATTTTCAATGATTAAACATGATGATGAGGAGGTGGTTCTTCAATTATGAGGCACCTGTAGGCCTCCATGTCATCATCCTCCCTTGGCTTGTCCACACTTGAGGCAGCGCTTTGCTTGGATTGCTCACGCCCGCAGTGAACCTTCTCCTCATCACTTGGAGCTTTTCCTTTGTCCTTATCCACATGCCGCTTCTTCTCGTCCATGTCCTGAGCTGTCGCTGAGTTTGTCCCTCCCTGATGCACGCTGGTGTCAACCAACAGTGGTTCCTCCTTGAAGAAAACCGAAATGGAAGCAGTGATACGGGGGCGATTCAGGGAGAAGTTGAAGAAGAATTGAGCTGTCTGGGGCGTATTTGAAGCTAGAGTAACAGGATTGGCAGGTGCAGGAGAACCCATTTTGAGGCTGGCAGCATGGAATCTACCCCTCCCACTACGAGTATTTGGGTATCTACCTATGAAGTAGTTAGAGGAGGGAGAAGAGGACTCAAATTTGGAGGCGAAGGGGGTGCATTGAGGATGGCTTCTAGTGCTACCCCTTCGACATCTCATGCGGTGTCGCAGCTGCGGCATGGTGATAGGCTCAGAGGATGGCGAAAGAGGAGCCAGGGAAACAGAGCTGGGAGTGAGCGGAGTGAAAAGGAGGTCCAAAGTGACAGTGTTTAAATTGCAGAGGCCAATTCGAGATAGGTGCAGCCCATCTCCTAACTTAATGCAGCAACTAAGATGGCACCGTCTACCCGTTGTAGTGTGGGAGCAAGGTCACACAGCCTATGGGGAGCAGAGACTTTGCAACGGAGTAGGAGCGACTAAGTTCCTTCTGCCATCCTCCATCTTAAAACCTAGGGTGGAGTTGCCTCGATGCTCACCCAACGTTATTATCTCATTAATGTGATCAGAGGGCGGGTGCAAATAAATCCATACGGAGGCGTGAGTGAGTATAATGGCCGGATCTCGGCCTTCGCTCAGTTTAAATGCTGCCTTGATGACTGCATTTCGTTGAAGGCGTTCACGTATGGCAATGGCGTGGGTGGACAAGTGTCCCCGCCATTTGCCGAACCCAAGTCCCATCATCTTATTACTCCTGCTAGACACCCGCATCCGGGAAATCTACATCATTCTAGACCAAAGTGTTACATTCCTGTATTTGGGCACATTCATGTATAATGTCTAGAGAACTGATGAGAAGAGTATGCTCACTGTCCACGCCCATGTTGCCCAGAAATAGTAGGAGTGGTTTACCTTCTTGATCCTTGAATATGCCTCCAAACCCTGCTCTTCTTGGGTTACCCTTGGAAGCTCCGTCAAAGTTGAGTTTGATAGTTCCCTGAGGAGGGGGTATCCATTTGCTTATGAATGTAGAGGAATTGTGCGAAATTTCAGGATTTTCAGACTTTGGGGGATTTGAAGATTCCAGTTCGCCCAGATAGCCTGCTCTTCTGGGAGTGTAGGAAAATCTTCAACTTGCTAGGTTTGTAGCACCAAGGTCTCCTGAAGATTAAGACAGAGGTTGCTCCATATGGCGTCTAGAGGTGTGCTCTGATTCTTGAAGATGTGCCAATTTCTTTCTTTCCAAATTGTCCAAAGAAGAAGGCCTGGTATTATTTTCCATAGTTGGTTAAGTAGCTTGCTTTTATAAGGATTTTGCTTCCAATTGCGGATTGTGTTGATTAGATCCTCTGAAAATTTGCACCTTTTTTGACATCGAAAGTTGGCTTTCTCCCAGAGTTCGTTGGCAAGAGAATAGTTGTCCAGGATATGTTGTCTGGTTTCTTCCTGTTGATTGCAGTTGGGACATCTTGAAGGTCCATGAAAAATTATTTTCCTAAGGTTATCCCATGTAAGGATTCACTGGCGTCCAATTAGTCAGAGGAACATGGAAACCTTGGGCCAAATTCCAGGAGACCAGATTCTGCTCCAAAGAGGATCGATGGGCGTTGGATCAGTGTAGATAATTTTGTACGCCTCCTTGGTAGTGAAAGATCCTCTTGGAGTATAGCCCCACCTTAGAATGTCCTTTTTGTCAAAGAATCTAATTTTTCAATTTTTTAGTTCAGTATCTATGGCATTCTGGAGATGCTCTGCTCCATTCCTTATCAATTGGGCTAATGGGTGCCATTTTCTATATCTTTGTTCTAAGGTGGGTGTCCATTGTTGCTGAATTGTTTCCCTTTGATGCTCTTCCCATTCCTGACTAGGTAGAGGTCTGTAGATACTACATAGCCTTGGTTGTTGTTGCCAGGAGTCCATCCAAAACCTTGTTGGATCAAATGAAAGTGTTGTCTAGCTGTATTCCATATTAAAGATCCCTTTTATGTTGGTGTGAATCTGATTAGTTCTTCAGGTGGCCTATGATTTGGGTATTTGGCCGTCTAGATAACTGCCCAAGGCATGTTTGGAGCTGAGAGCCATTGCCACCAGATTTTGGCTCCCATGATAGCATTACTGTGATGGGTATCTCTTAAGCCTATACCACCGGTTTCCTTGGGTCTACAAACAGTCGGCGATTTTACCAATGCCTATTTGCGATTTTGTCTTGTAGCTCCCCAGAGAAAATTGTGTTGCAGAGATTTGATTTTCTTGAGAACCCACTTTGGAGCAGCCAGGATAGAGAAGAGATAGATAGGCATTGCTTGTAACACAACTTTGACTAACACCAGTCTACTTGCTATATTAAGAGCTCGGTACGTCCAAGAAGAAAGACGAGCTTCTAGCTTTTCTAGTAGTAATTTCCAAGAAGCATGTTTTATAGCCGAGTCAGTTAAGGGAGCACCCAGATATTTGGAAGGTAGTGAAGCTATGGAGAAGCCAAGAATGCGAGCTATAGTGTTTTGAGTCATGGGTGGAGTATGAAAGAAGAAGATTTGGGATTTAGAAATGTTAATTTTGGCCCCAAAAGCCTCAGAGAAATCATCAAGAAGGGATTTGTATTTTAATGCTTCTTGCACAGAGGGATGCCCAAATAACATATTATCATCTAAAAATTGTTGGTGGGTAATAGCTGGAGAATTATGGATGGAGATACCTCTAAGTTGCTGAGAATGGAGAGCTTGCTTGAATGACGTCCTAATCCTTCCACCATTAACACAAAAAGAAAAGGTGAGAGGGGGTCTCCTTGCCTGATACTTCGAGAGGGACTGAACGGTCGAGAGGGAATGCCATTGATGAGGATGGAGAATAAAGTGGAAGAAACCAGACTCATTACCCAATAGACCCAAGGGGGGGAGAAGCCATAGGCTAACAAAATTTTTTGAATATAAGTCCAGCTTAACTTGTCAAAAGCTTTAGATTGGTCTATTTTAAGTATCATACCTGCCTTTTTGGAGTGCTTGAGGGAGTGTATAACCTCATGAGTGAGGATTATACCATCCAGAATTTTCCTGCCTTCCACGTATCTTGATTGTTCTAGTGATATGAGCAGGGGAAGAAGCGGTTTCAGCCGAGAAGCTATGACTTTGGATATGAATTTGTAAATGACATTGCATAAGGAAATTGGGCGGAATTTGTCCGGTGTGCAAGAGTAATCTTCTGTAGGAATTAGGGAGATGAAATTCGAATTTAAATATGGAAGCAGCCAATGAAGGGTTCTTGATTCTTCCACCACCAGCCAAACTTCCTCTTTGATGAGGTCCCAGAACTTGTGAAAGAAGGTGGTGGTGAAACCATCCGGACCAGGAACCTTACCTTCCTTGAGTTGTTTCATAGCCATATTTACTTCTTGAGGAGTAACTGGCCTTAGGAGTAGGTGGTTATGTTCCTCTGTAATAATTATCGGTATATTTTGAGTGAGTCTTTCTATAGCTGGTTGTTTGTCGATTTGGGGCTCCTCGTGAACCATCTGGAAATGATTGATTAGCTCCGCTTCAATCTCTGCATGATCTTCCACCCTTTCCCCCTGTTGATTCTGGATGTGAGAGATGGTGTTATGCATTCACCTTTGTATAGTAGTTCTGTGAAAGAATTTTTTGTTTCGCTCACCCTCTTTTAGCCATCTGACTATGGATTTTTGTTTCCAGAGGATTT
Organism: Pinus albicaulis; assembly: GCA_034641835.2. Classification (NCBI taxonomy): domain Eukaryota; kingdom Viridiplantae; phylum Streptophyta; class Pinopsida; order Pinales; family Pinaceae; genus Pinus; species Pinus albicaulis. Next base: position 112,768,424 of record CM076583.1, on the reverse strand, counting down.
CCTCCTGCTTTCTTCTATACTCCAATTGATTTTGAATCTGCCTCTCTTGTTCCATTGTCTCCTCTATTCTGCCGTCATTGATGATCTTTTGCTGGAGAGCCATCATTTCTTGGTTTAGAGCATTCTGAGCCTAAAAGATGTTTCCAAATGTGGAGTGATTCCATCTTTTGATGTGCATTTTAAGAAATTTGAATTTCTGTTGGAATTGAAACATTTTTTATCCTTCTGGGGGGGAGAATTCCTTCCAAGTCGTACGGACCAAATCGTTGAAATTAGGGTGAGTGAGCCAAAAAGCTTCGAAACGGAATGGTCGACATGTAGAATTTCCAGGTCTTTGCCATTGAAGAGATATAGGTCAATGATCCAATCCGGAAAGGGGCAGAATTGAGGCAGAGATATCCCCTCCAAGATGTATGGCATTATCAGAGATTAGGAAGCGGTCTAATTTGGATGCTATTTGCTGCCTCCCTGCTCTGCGATTGCTCCAAGTGTAAATTTCGTTGCTAAACTGCAGATCAATTAACCAATTGTTTTGTATGAAATCCTTGAAGTGGCCACTTTCATTTTCCAGTTTGGCTCTTCCCCCCTACTTTTCTTCGAGTCTAGTTATCATATTGAAGTCACCACCTGTGATCCATAGTGGATGGAGTCTGTTGGAGTTGAGCTTTGCTATAGTGTCGAGCAGAGCAAACTTATTACCAGCGTCCTGAGGGAAATATACATTTGTAAGATGTCCATGAATATTAGTTCCTATTATGTGGAATGTAGCCTGAATGATATGATGGGATGCATGAAAATTGTGACCGTGATAGCCTGCATATTCCATTCTATAGCTAACCCTCCAGAGGCACCAGAGGCATCCACTGCTACAGAGTGACATCTTGGCCAAGCTTTCGAGAGTATGTTTCCAAGAGTAATGCTGTTACATTTTGCTTCTTGCATGAAAAATATTTGTGGTTGCTCCTGATTTATCATGTTTTTAATCATTCTAATTTTTCCGGGACTTTTTAGCCCTCTTAAATTCCATGAGGTGAGCTTCATGATTCGCTATTTGGGAGGGGTTTGTAGTACTTTTTCAACTTGGAATATCTTCCTGACTCCACCAGGATCTTGCCGATGATGATGGTTCTTTGCAAATCTGTCTTTCTTCCGTGCTTCTTAGAATATTTGGGAAATTGTGCTCCATCCAATTGACTCCTCGGTTGTATTCCTAGTTGGCGCTGCTGAAATTCTCTAGAGATGATGACCTCCAGGTTGTCTACCTAGTTTTCTAGAATTTTATCGAATTCTTTCTTTCTGTAGGCTTTCTCAAGACTAAAAATATCAAGGCCCCTTAAGTCGATGCTTTCAGGCTCCTCCTCCATATTTTGATCTTGGCTGCTACCTTCCATGGAGTTGTTTGAGTAGTGAGGCTGGTGAAGAATGCAATCAATATCCATTCCATTTGGTTTCCACTCGGGATCCTTATGATTCGTAGCCAGAGTGGTATGGGTATCAGCTAGAGGCAAGGGAGTCGAGATTGAGCTAGAGGGTGGGGGAGTTTGGGACGGCTTGGAGGGGGAAGCATCTTGCTTGTTTGCATCAGGGATAGGCTCATTTTCCTTGGCTAGTGCGTCAAAGCTATTGCTGGTGGAAGGAATGGAGGAGGTATCTTGGAAGGTTTTTTTTCCAAAGGTGGGTTTTTTATGAGTCTTTTTTCTATTGGTAACTTTTGTGAATCCTTCAGGGTCAGGTTTATCTGAGACATCAGTATTCTTAGGCTTAGCATTTAAAGGGTAGTCATAGAATAGATGTCCATGGACATGAAATTTTTAACATCTGAAAGGTACATGTTCATAATCTAAAGGTTGGATCCATTCAAAGTCATCATGGTAAAGACTTACCGATTCCAAGAGAGCTTTGTTAAGGCGCTTATAGACACATATGCGAGCATATGAAGTATATCTTTGGAGCTTTGTTTCTTCAGCTATCTTGATGAACTCGCCCAGGCCATTTCCTATGTCTTTCAGCGAATCTTCATCCCAGTATTCCAACGGAAGAGAATAAATCCAGATCCACACAGGTGCCCAGTTGAAGTCCTCCTTGTCTGGGTTAAATATTTCAACCCAATATCATAAATACAGTCCAGCTGAGTTGAAAAAGTAGGGGCCGCCATCTAGGACTCTAGTTTAGTTATATAAATTAGTTTAGGCATATGAACTAGTTTTTTTTAATTATTATTAATTAAAAAAAAATATTATTAATTTTTAAAGTAGAGAATATGAACATAAACGTTGATAGTTATGATTTTTTTTTAAAGCATATAATATGAGAAGAGTAGTGGAACATGCAATGTGTATCTAGGGAATATGTGAGGTAATATTGTTAAAAATTAGTGTACCTAGATAAATTATCTTAATCATATAAATTAGTGTAGTTAGGTAAAAGTTGATAGATATCAATCAATATATAATAAAAATTAAAACAATAAACATCAACATCATGCAAAAAAATTGTAAACACTAATTAAATTATACTTTATTTTAAATTATTTTCATTAATTATAAAAAAATTGAATAGTTCTAGGGCAACTCAATTGGTGATGATTATGTAAATGAAGTATTATGTTTGAGGAGGTCTGATGTTCATATCCCTTGATTCAACTGTGTTTTACTTTGTTACAATGTCATTGGCTAATACCATGTGCCAAAACAATCGTAACTCATTTCTTCAAAGCTCCTGCTTAGCCCACATATTGGTTGGATTATATTCTTCTTGTCATCACAAAGGCACAAATTAGCACTAATTTTGAAGTGGGATGTCAGGAGGATACCACCTGGTTTGGTATCCTTCATGTTGATTCTGTTTAATACCTTCTCAATATATTTTTCTTGTGACAACCACAATTTTTTTATCTTTCTATCACATATGATCTTCGTGCCTAATATTTATTGTGTTAGACCCAAATCCTTCATTGCAAACTGACTACTTGAATCCTTCTTCAACCTATTGATTATATTCTTATCATGTCCAATAATTAACACGTAATCTAAATTTAAGAGTGGTATAATATACTTTTCTTAATCATACCTCCTGATGTAGACACAATGATTGTTGATTGAAGTACATAAGCAAGGGTTGTTCTTGCCTAGATGCCAAGGCTAGTAGAGGGACCCACAAGAAAGCCACTTAGCAGATTATTAATTTAATTAGTTGTCTCCTAAAGTTGGATTTAGGAAAAATTTAAAGTCGTAAAGTCAACTTATGATTTAATCTCAGCCCTTCATCATGATTTAATTTCAGCCATTGAGAGTGATTGTGGGACCTAAGTCGAATTATTAGAGGAAATAGGGCCCAAAAGTGGCAAGATTGATGGGCACTCTTTAAGTGTGTGTGTGTGTGTGTACGTGCGTGATAGATCAATAAAAGGAAGTTAGGGTTTCAACAGTCAACAAGAAAGATTAAAAAACAAGGGGGAGAGAAGGGTAGGGCCAAACATCCTTATCTCAACCCAAAATTAGCGCGAGCATACAACGAGCTAGTGTGTATAGATAAAGGTCATATTTTTTGGTCGTGCATTGCATACCAATGTGTAGAGGGGTCATACTAAGCAATCATATAGTAGCAGAAGTGCCTAGGGGGTGTTTCGATTTTGCTTGGTTCAATTGTTTTAAGGGATTTGATGTAGAAGAGAAGTCTTCCCTTACTTTAATAATTTCTAAATATTATTATTTGTTGATCTAATACAAAACACACAAAATGTGTAGGTTTTCCCCGAAGTTGGAGTTTCCTGGGTATATCTGGTGTCGTATGTGTTGAATTTGTTTGTCTTCGGCTTTATTTATTTTCATTGTGTATGCTATAGTTAGAAAAATTAGTGTATTTGTAATTTAAGTTTCAGAAAAAAAAATTAAATTGTGTTTCTAGTCTCATTCTTAGATAATTACAAATTGCTTACTGTGTTTTAATGGAAACAAACATGGTATTAGAGAATAACATATGATTGAATACAAGCTACATTTTTATCTTTAGGAGAAGGATTTTCTTTCAGAAGGAGCAAGTTCACCAGTCCAACATAGCCGCTAGGGTTTTTGGACAACGCGAATTGGTAGTATGCCATATCAAAGTTTCATATTTGAGGATAGGATGGACGATGTTCCAAATTTTGCTCATGGCATGAGAGGATTAGCATGGTGTTGGAGGAACAAAGGGTATGGGAGTTTGTGGATAATGTCTCTGCTACCCCCAATGACCCTTAGTAGTTGGCTCAACATAACACAAGATATTCTGAGGCAAGGAGAATCATCCTGGAAGGATTCAAAGAGCATTTTATTCCTCACTTAACTAGAAAGAATAAAATCAAATTTATTTGGGCGACCATTATTAGCCTTTATTAGGGTTCAAACGAGGCCAAATAACTAGCGTTGAATAATAAATTGAGAATCATCACAATGACCAAGTCATATTTTGTGGTGTCTATCCTCACCAATTTTACCCAAGTAAGGGATGAGTTCGTTGGTATGGGTGAGACTATTACAGATAGATACCTAGATATTTTTTACCTCATGAGTTTCACCAAGGCTTGGGAAAATTTTACCAATGAAATATGTGCCATGGAGAAGCTTCCAGACTGAGAGAAATTATGGGGTGATTGTGTCCAAGAAGAAATTCATAGACAAGCCCACTAAGGGTCTCATGTTAATATTGGAGATGAAGAGAATTTTTCCCTAACTAGAAAAGGGGGCGTTTCAAAAGGAAAGAAGAATAGTGACAGTGATGAGCTAAGATCTAAGGGAGAAAAGAAGAAAAAAAGTATTGACAAGATCAAGTGCTTTTCATGCTACCAATTTGGGCATTATGCTACTAAGTGCCCTAGCGAGAATAAAGAGTTAAAGAAGGACCAAGTTGTATCCTCTACAAAGATAAATGAGTTCTCCTCTCACTTTGAAAGGGAGTTCCCACTTATTTCTTGCATGGAAAGCTTAGTGGCTACCAACTTATGGTACATAAACAATGAATCATCATTTCATATGATGGGAAACATAAACTTATTCAACAAACTGACAGACAAGGACATGCAGTTTCATATTGAGATGGGAGATTACAATAGGTACCAAATCTATAACATTGGTATAGTCAAATTTTAGAGGGACTCAGGACACTGTTTGTTTCTCATAAATGTCCTTTACTTTATAGGGCTTAAGAAGAACCTCATTTCATTTTCCATGTTAGATGATAAGGGGTACAAGGTGACCTTTAGACGGGATAAGGTTTTCATAAAACCCTCAGAATCCAAATTTTCCAAGCAGATTGGGGTTATAGAGAAGAACTTGTACATATTGCAGTTTGAGACAGCTGCAAGATTCAACAGCAAAGGGAGTAGTGACTCAAGCAGGGAGCTTGGAGAGCTATGGCATAGGTGCATGGGGAATCTACACCATTGCACACTGAAAATTATCAAAGAGATAACGACAGGCATCCCTTAGTGCAACGTGGACCATGATGAGGTGTGCAAAAGCTACCCACTTGGAGAGTATACCAAAGCCTCTTTTCCTAAAAGAGAAAATAGGGTCAAGGGAATTTTGGACCTTTTTCATTCAAATGTTCATGGTCCCTTCTCTTCAATATCCCTCACAGGGAAAAAACACTATAGCACCTTCATAGATGATTACTTGAGGAAGACTTGGATATACTTAATGAAGAAAAAGGATGATTTTTTCTCAAATTTTCAAGATTTTAAGGCCTTATTTGAGAACCACACTAGCAATAAAGTTAAGGCATTTAGGTCAAAATATGGTGGGGAGTACTCTTAAAATTCCTTCAAGGAGTTTTGTTCCAAGGAGGGTATTAGGAGGGAGTTAACCACACCTTATAACCCCAAACAAAATGGGGTGGCAGAGCATAAGAATAGATCCATAGTTGGAGCAGTCAAATCCATGTTGCATGACCAGGGGTTTCCTAAGTTTATTTGGGTTGAGGCATGCAATAAAAAAAAATTATTTCAAAATCAGAGCCTACATGAATTTTTGGGGTGAGTTACACCAGAGGAGGCCTTTACTGGAAAGAAACTGGATGTGTCTCATTTCCATATATTTGGTAGCCTAGTGTACTTTCATGTACCAAAGGATAAGATATCAAATTTGGAGTCCACAATGGAGAAGGGCATACTCATATGCTAGACATCAGAGGCATATAAGGTATACATACCAACACTCAAGAATATAGTCATCATGAGAGATGTGAAGTTTGAGGAAGAAATTGCTTTGATAAATTACTTAGAGCATGAGAAAGTTGTAGTGCAGGAGGAAGAGTAGTAGGCCCCCAAGTAGGAGGTTTAGCCAACACCTCATACTATAGTTGTAGTAATTTATGGGAAGAAAAGTATAATGGGGAAGAGGGGGACACTCAGTTGGAGGAGAGAGTGGAACCCACTTAGGTCGTGACTCCTAGCACATGGAGAAGGAGAGCATATGGGTAGAGAAGTTGATCTGGGAGGTGAAGGAGTGAGTTGGAACTCCTAGCACATTAGTTCGACAAATAAAATAATCACAAAGGTACACATGTTATATGTAACTTATGACAAATTTATTGGATGTTGAGCCTTCCAAATACTTGTAGGAAGCCGCTCAATAGGTGTGGAGAGATGCCATGGTGGAGGAGTATGTGTCTATCATGAAAAATGATATATGGGAGTTGATATTTTTTCTTGAGGGAAAATATTTGGTGGGATCTCGCTGTGTCTACAAGATCAAGCATGGGGTTAATGGGAGCATCAATAAATAAAAGTAATATTTGTGGCCAAGGGGTTCTCACAGGTAGAGGGAATTGACTATGAAGATGCATTTTCATCCATGGAGAGATATTCATCTGTCAAGACCATTATAGCCATTACAACCCAGATGGGGTGGAAAATCCACCAGATGGACATTAAAACAATGTTCTTCTTGTAGCTGCTACGACCCCCTTCTAAAATTTTACCTATATTCTCATTTTGGAGCCTCCATTTAGTCTTGTGAAATGTTGTTTTAGTTACTCAAGTCATCCTTGGTCTTATTTTTCTAGGTGTAAATTCATCTTCTAATGATTGCAAGTGTTGCAACTGCTTGATCGTGCATGTATAGTTTCTAGCTCCCAGTTGTGCACTTTGAGTTGATAGTCACTACTTTCTAATCACAACCATCCACTCACTCTTGCTAGTGATTTCACAATGCCTTGACTAGAGAATTTATACAATCCTCTCTGATAGAGAACTACATAGTATCTTTTGATACAAAACTGTGCAGTCCCTTTATCTAATTGACTTTGTAGTTCCTTGTGCCGATAGACGGCGCAATTCCTTGAGCTAGTCAATTGCACAGTTCCTTGAGCCAGTCAACTGCGCAGTCACCGTGGATAGAAATTTCACATTCCTTGTGGATAGAAACCGCACAACACTTGTTGAAAGCGTGGCACACTTGCCAAAGTTTACTCAGTCAAAAGTGGCAGTTTCAAATCCTAGCTCCTAGATTTTTGGCATGCATGCGAAAAACCATAACCCTATATTTACAGGTGCTCACATATATAATAAACCAGACCCGAGCTTGTTCTCACACTCATATTTGGAGCTCTTCACATTCCTTGAGCAGAAGGAGCTTTTGGTCGCATGTGTGTTGTTATTTCAGGTAAGTTTCATAACTATCACATTTTATCTACTTTTACTTTCACTTTCTTCATTTTTCTTTCGTAAGTGTCATTTTACCTTGATTTTTTCATTACAAGTATTGATTTTTCTATATTTATTTCTTTCATGTTTCAATCCTCTCTTGCATGCTTCTTTTCTAGTGTTATTTCACATTCTAAGTCCTTTTGCATTCCAATTATCATTGCAAATTAGTTTATTTATTCATGCTATATTCTCAAAATCTTCATCACTTCTTGTTTATCCATGCTTAGCTGAATTTAAACTTGATCTGCTTCTCCATCACTGCAGTTGCTCATTTCTCAGGACTTGTTCCCTGTTGATCTAACATGTGCACTTCCCAAGGCCTCTCTCTCTCCAATTTTGCATTACGCAATTCTAGTCACTTATGAGCCCTCCTCAACCATCTGTGACTACGCACTACATAAGCCTTAGCCTCCATTGTGCACTATGTATTTTTAGTCAGTAGCTTGTCAACCATTTCCCACTGTGACTACGAATTGCACAATAAATTAGCCTCTCTCTCTCAATAATTTAACATTGCAAACCCAAGCCTTCATCTTTTACTTTGTTGAACAAGCCTGCATAATCTCTCATTATCCATTGCACAGTGCACATTTCTTGTTACCACTAAGTTCACTCTTGCCTCAATATTTCCTCTTGTTCTCACTACTTGCACAATTCCTTCTCATAGTATTTGGAAATTGCATTTCATAGTTCGATGGAATAAGAGATTATCTAAAGACTAACTTTGTGTTTCCATGAAAACTTCTCCATTTCTAGGTGTTGCCATTAAAGAGCTTGTCAACCTCACATCTTCCACTAATACAATGCCTCCGGTTACAAAATAAGCACCAACTAAGGAGGTCACCAAAAGTAGTACAAAATGTGATAGGGAAGTTTCAAGACCAGGAGAACCTATCATGGAATATATTAGGTGTTTGGTGGATAATTCCACTCCTTTATCATGGCTAAATATAAAGTATGCTTTCAACAAGGAGGAGTTCCTAGAGAATCTAGAGGATATGGAAATATATATCCAGGTTCCATAAAGTTTCTTGCAGGTATCCGGTGCTCCCATGTAAAAAATCCATCAGATGGATCTTGCAGGGTCTAGACACCAAGAAGATGATCCTAAGCAGTGAAAGTGGACAAACACTTGCAACATACAAGCCACATGATCTCCATACATAATAAAAACTGCCAAGGCTATAATTTTATCTCAATAATGAATATTAAATAGTGTGGGCCCATTTGAATACAAAGGATGTGATCAGATCATGGTGGAAGGAACTAGCCATGTTAAGCCAAAAACCAAAAGGGGTTTACATGATAAGATCATTAAGCAATGTATATACCTCATGGAAATGTGATGTAGGTTGTATGGAAAAGAGAGCACCAGGTATTGTGAGGAAGGTTGGATCTGCATGCTCTTCCTGATTGTGACTAAAGGGAAGATCTTCAACTAGGAAAATATTCTTGTTCAACGGCTATAGACTAATGTATCAAAGGTGAAGAAGGATTTTGAAAGTGGGAAAAATTTCTTTTTCATGTCCACATACCCGCTTGATGGGATCTGCACAAGAAATGTGTTTCCAGGTATAGAATGGAATTGGACTCTAAAATAAACTTTCCCTGTCAGTGTGTATTGCAAGCTAATTTCAGATTATAGTTATAGAGGATTTTTTATGAAACTAACTCCCAAAATAGAAGAAACGAGAGATCAACTCCTTAAAAATCAGCCACTTCGAGGGGGAAACCTCTGTTACATTACATAAATTAAAAATTCTTGGATGATACAAATGAAAAAACCTCATTTATATATATATGATTCCATGGAGTCACACTATAATCCTAGTGGACCTAACAATAATAATGTAAGGAAAAAAAATAACAATATGGGGACTACAGGGCTACAACAATAACAATAAGGGGGCTACACTAACAACAATAAGGGACTACATTAGTAATATAGGGCCCTAACATTCCCATCTCCTTCAAATAAGTTTTTTCCTCAATGCTTGAGTAGTTCTGGATGCTTCTGTATAAAATTCTCATCCTCCCATGTGGAATCTTTAGTGGGTAAGTTCTTCCACTTGATGAGATACTTTTAAGTTGATCGATTTCCTAGCTGTCGAGTTCTTGTTTCCGTGATTGCTTCAGGTTCTAATATGATTTTTTTTCCTCATCAAGTTCTGGAAATATTGTTTGAACCAAAATTTTGTCACATATAGCCTTCTTTAAGCATGAAACATGGAAAACTGGGTGCACTCGAGAAGATGCAGGAAGCTCCAATTTGTATGCCATAGTACCAATATTTTTCAATGATTTTTCAACACCTTGTAAGGACCATAGTACTTTGGCGATAATTTACTATCATTCTTAGCTTGCTTGAGGGACATTTGTTTGTATGGTTTTAGACGTAAAAATACCCAGTCTCTTACATCAAAACTTCTCTCAGTGAGACGCTGATATGGCTATTGTTTCATTCGATTATGTGCCAAATTTAGGTTATTCTTTCAGAGTTGGAGAACTTTTTGTTGATGTTCGATGTGATCTTCTACTGCTTGAACCTTAGAATTTTCTCTTAAAGATGATGTGATGGACGACAGATGATATCCATAAAGTCCCATAAATGGGGTCATTTTTGCTGCAATGTGGAAGGAAGTGTTATACCTCCATTCAGCCAGAGGTAACCAATTGACCCATTGTGTTTTTTATCAGATACAAATCAACGAATATATCCTTCCAAACATTTGTTCATTATCTCAATTTTCCCATCGGATTGAGGATGATAAGATGAGTTATGAGTTAGTTGAGTACCCAAACAAGAAAATAATTGCATCCAAAAATTTCCACTGAAAATGGGATCTCTATCACTTACAATAATATTTGGGTTTCCATGTAGCTTTTGAATTGTTTCCATAAATGTAATAGCAACTGTACTTGCTTTAAATGGATGATATAATGCACAAAAGTGTGCATACTTGGTAAGCCTATCAACTACCACCATGATGACACTCTTTTCTTTGGACTTAGGTAAACCTGTGATAAAATCCATTGAAACCTCCTCCCAACGTTGATTTGGAATGGATAAATATTGTAGCAGACCCAGGGCCTTAATTGTCTCAACTTTATTTTTGTGGCAAACCAAACATTCCACCACAAACTTTTGAATATAAGATTTAAGTCCATCCCCAAAAAAATATTTCTTCACCCTGTGGTAAGCTTTTAAAAATCCCGAGTGTCCTCATAAGGAAGGTGTGAAATTACAAAAGAATATTTTGTTTTACCTGGGAATTCTTACAAAGATATAAGTGATCTTTGTACCATAAGGAATAATTTTTCCAACTAAATGTATAATATGTACTGGGATCTTATTGCAACTTTTGAATGAGTGTCAATACTTCATTGTCATTCTTCAATTCCTCCCTTGCTTTAGTTATTCAATATGGTTGGATAATATAAATGGCACAAAGATATGTTTCCACATCCTCATCCTTTCTTGAGAGTGCATATGCAATAACATTTAGCTTCCCATTTTTGTAGATGATTGCAAATTCATAACCCAACATCTTTGTGACCCATTTTTGCTACTCTTATGAAGATTGTCTTTGTTCCAAAAATTATTTAGGACTATCATGATCAATTTTTACCTTACAGTGTCTTCCCATTAGGTAAGGTCACCATTTCTTTAGTGCATGTAGTATTGCCAACATTTCCTTCTCATAAATAGCTTTCTATAAATACTTTCCTTTGATTGGACGACTTTCAAAAGAAATGGGTCTTCCTTCTTGAATTAAAACAACACCAATTCCATTTCCTGAGGCATCACATTCCACAATAAAGGTTTTTGTGAAGTCTAGCATAGCTAAGACTGGTGCTTGGCACATTACCTCTTTAAGATGTTCAAAGGCCTTAGTTGCTTCAAGAGTCCATAATTCTTATCAAACTTGCGATAATACTCTGTTAATATGAGAAATGTTCGCAACTGATTTATGGTTTTTGGGACTTTCCATTCCTTAATGGATTTAATTTTGTTAGGGTCTATCTTAACACCCTCCTGAGATACAATATGACCCAGATATTCCACCTCTGGTACTCCAAAGAAACATTTGGAGGTTTTTTCATATAATTGTTTCTCCTACAATATTTTGAGCACCCTGTCAACATGTTGAACATGATCCTTCCAATACCTATTGTATATTAGTATATCATCAAAAAATACCAACACAAATTTTCTAAGGGTTTGAAAATGGAATTCGTTAAACCATTGAAATGTAGAAGGTGCAATGGTAAGACCAAAAGGCATGACCAAAAATTCATAGTGACCCTCATGAGTTCAATTTTTTTTTTTGAAATTTCTTCAGTATTCATTCTAATTTGATGATATCCTGAACGAAGATCCAACTTGGTGAAATAAATTTCTCCATGTAATTAATCCAATTATTCATCAATTATAGGAATGACAACATTATCTTTAATAGTGAGCTTATTCAGCTACCTATAATCCAAACACATGCACCATGATCCATCCTTCTTGTGCACCAATACTACTGGAGTAGAGAAAGAACTTTGACTAGGTTTAATTATACCAGCCTCTAGCATTTCTGCAATGATACATTCAATTTATCTCTTTTGGACATAAGGATATCTATAAGGCCTGATGTTTGGAGGAACACTTCCTGGAATCAAATGAATATGTCATGAAAAATCTTATGAAGAAAGAAAAATGAGGCATCACTGCACAATTATGATCACTAGAAGTTCCAACATCAAAATAATCTATTTCTCTAGATCTCCAAAAATTCTTAGGAAATCATTCCAAGGTGTTTGAAACTCCCAAAGGACTCCCACTTATTCCTGATAATGATCATATATTAGAGCTTATTATCTTTCCTAGATTTCCTACGATCCCCCATTCCACTTCCTTTCCTTCCGAAAAAAATTTCAAGAAAAGTTCTTGAAAATTAAAAGTTATCATCCCTAAAGATTGTAATCATTGTACTCCCAGTACAACATCATTACCACCCATTGGAATGGAAATCATTAGACTATTCAATACATATTCCCCCATGGTTAGCTTGATATTATGGCACTTTTAAGAGAAATTTATAGTTCCTCCATTTTCCACCATCACTTGACACTCTAGCACCAGGTATAGGAAGCAATTCAATTCCTCTGACTACCTAACAATGAATAAATTATGGGTACTACCTGAAACAATAAGCACTATTACATTTTTCTTCTTGATATTTCCTTCTATCTTAAGAGTTTGAGGAGTGGTAATTCCTTCCAATGCATTACAAGATATGGTCGGATTCATTTCTAATTCCTCTGGAGTTGGTTCTTGGTGTATATCCTCTTCTTTTGAAGTTTCTTGTTCATTTTCTTCCTCCTCTTCACAATCTATGTAAAACAATTTCTTCTCAGCACACTTATGACCTTTCATGTATTTTCTATCACAACTATAGAAAATCCATTTTTCTCTTTTTTCTTCCAATTATTGTGGTGTCAAACTTGTAGGTTGTGGAAGTCTAGTAGTAGCCACACTTCCATATTTATAGCTGTGAGTGGTAGGATTCCTTATGGCCATAATTTTTCTTTCAATTTTTCTTGCCAACTTGAATGCCTTCTCCAATATATTAGGTCCTCAAATGCAAACCTTATATTGGATGTTATCCTTTGGCGTCCCTATGAAGACATAAATCCTATGTTCCTATAGAATATTATTTACCCTTATATTCAATTTTTGGAAGTCCTTAATGTGCTCCATCAATGAACCCTTTTGTTTGAGATTTATCAATTGGCTAAAGAAGGTGTTTCTCTTTGTATCCTCATAATGTGTTATCATTTCCTCCGTAAAAACAGACTGAGTGACCAGTGGTTTACGAGAACAAAGCCATCGATACCATACAAATTGATTTTGTTCTAAATATAAAGTTGCAATGCATACCTTTTGTGTGTTTTGTGTATTATGGAGCTCAAAGTATTGGTCCATTTGTAGTATCCAAGTTATCGAATCCTTGTCATCAAACTTCCTCATATCTATCTTTGGAATATGGTGGGTCTTAAATCCACCATTAGAGTCTATGAAATCATGATTAACATTTATTTTGTTCTCATCATGAGTTTCCTTTACTACCTTTTCGCCATTAGGAAGCTTTTCTTGTAGAAAATTTCATTAGGGGAATCTTGAGGTCTAAAATGGGCCTCCTAAGGAAATTATAAAATAATAGTGGAAATAATAAAATAAAATTGGATTACATCATCAAATTTTAGAGGGAAAAAAGAAAAGAATACCTTTTTAACTCGTATTTTCAACTTATATCTATATGGGTTTACTCAAATTTTGAACGGGAACACTCGTTGGATGCAGAATTTGATTCCTCATCCAAGGAGCACCCATGTTGCATACTTTCTATGGACCCTACTACAAAAAAAATGATAAATACATAAAAAACGTGATTGCAATCGCATTTTTCATGTATTTATCATATTTTGTGTAGCAGGGTCCATCAAAAGTATGCAACATGGGTACTCCTTGGATGAGGAATTAAATTTTGCATGCAACGAATACTCCCACTTGAAATTTGAGTCAAACATTTGGGAGATAAGTTGAAAATACAAGTTGAAAAAGTGGTTTTATTATTTTATTAGTTTATTATTTTTTAATTTTTTACCCCAAAAACGGTGAACCATTCCCCATGGTTGACATCATCATCTTGAATCCTATTGGTTCTTATAAAGTTTATTTTGGTTTTACATTTGTCTTAGGAGGCCCATTTTAGACCCCAAAATTTCTCTAATGGCCAAAGCTTCCTTCAAAACTTCCATGTCTTTCTTCAAATATTCCATGTTGCCTCCTATACCATCCATCTTAGATTCCACGCCATCCATATAGCTTCCATGCCATTCTTCAAACCATCCATCTTAGCTTCCACGCCATCCATATAGCTTCCATGCCATTCTTCAAACCATTCATCTTAGCTTCCACTCCTTTCTTCAAACCATCCATCTTAGCTTCCACACCTTTCTTCTAACCATCCATGTTGCCTTCTATAACATCCATCTTAGCTTCCACGCCATCCATCTTAGCTTCCATGCCTTCCATATTAGCTTCCATGAAATTATTAAAACCATACATCTTAGATTTCACACCTTTCTTCAAACCATCCATCTTAAGCTTGTATTTCATTTTATGTTACCCTTTACGAGAGAAAAATTTGTTGCACTTGTTCTTATAATTTTGATATATAATGTTGCACTTATTTCTCTTCATGAATCATAGTAGAGCCCTATGAGGGCTTAGTGGGTGTTGAATTATTTTTAGGGGGAATTTTAGAACCCAATACTGATATTTATGCTTCAGTATGCCCTTCGAATCACTTCAAACTGATTTTCCAAACAAGACTTATGTAATGTTTAAAAAAAATACACACCTTTTTTCTACTTTTGATGAGCTCGATATTGAAACTGGTGTATCTATGTGATTTCGGATCCCCAATATTTTACCTTCTTTCCTTTAGTAGCCCTCTGAATCATCTTTCCAATGCCACAGGTCAGACCTGATTTTGATTCTTCAAGACAAAGATATGCCCATTCTCCCATAATGACCTAATTATGGACTGGTTCAGTAGAGCGAACTTGTACGACGTGCCACGTGTCACTGTTTCCTCCTTCAGCTCTGAAATTGATACAAAGGAAACTAAAGTCTGTGTGATTTCGTCCAATGTTTATGGAATTCCAGTCTGATACTCAGAGAGAGAGCTATGACAATTTTCCCAAGGTCACCTCTTTGAGATGAAATTCAGGAGCCTGAAAAAACCCTAAATTCCATAGATCATATCTCCAAAAATATTGCGAACCAAGATTTAAAATTTTTACACGACGTTCCTCAGGATTTCTTTGCAAATGGGTGTTTTTTTAGCTTCTTAAACTTCGTAGAAAACAAGTTGTAGAAAAAAATCCACTATGGCCTATTTGAAGCAGCGAAACCCTAGAATCCAAAGCTCTGATACGAAATTTTATGAAACCAACTCCAAAAATGGAAGAAAAGAGAGATAAATGCCTTAGGGATACAAAAATAACAATAAGGGGGCCACAATAACAACAATAAGGGACTACATTAGTAATATATGGCCCTAATAGGATTTTATGATAGGTTAACTAAGAACTTCTTTGCTATGATCTACTAGATGATCTTTGAAGAAGAGGCACCCTACATGTCTAATCATGCTAAAAACTTGAAATGGGAGTTGCAGATTGGTTCACTTCTACTCTTCGGTTCTATGAAGCCATCACATATCTTACTAAAGTATGTCACTTGATAAGGTGCACATGAAAGAGATTCCATACCAAGTTGGTTCAAATTTGTCACAGTTATCGGAGAAGAAGAAGAAGGCACCATGGCCTCTCCTTCACCTACAAGTTGGGTATTATGAGTTGAAGAATCTAAAGGAATTAAAAGTGAAAGTTGAATAAATATATTGCCTTAGATTTTGTGAAATGATTTTCATAGATATGACCCTAGGGTAGTATTTAAACAACATTGTGCCAAGTTACATTTTTCCTAGCATTATGTTTCCATGTCTCTACAGGATGAGAAAAAAATAAAGAATTGGTACAATCCTTTCAGTGAAACAAGTTCAGGTGATGAGGTGGGTCCTTCTAACACAATTCACATAGCGGATATTGTGCAATAAGGGTACCAACAAGAAGTGCCTACTCATGATAATGTTGTCAAACTTAAGATGAATATTTCGCATGATCCTGAAGCAAAGAGGAATATAAATTTTAAATCAGATCTCACTACCAAAGGCACAATTAATGCGAAGAAAAAAAGGAAATGTTTTGAAAAACGTTAGAGGAAGAAAGAAGAGAAGCAGAAACATGAAGTAGAGAAAAATTTGGAAGAGGAACACAAGCAAGAGGAGGAAACAAAAAATAAAGAATAATAGAAAAGGGAATAAATGAAAAGAAGAAAGAAAGAGTTAAGAAGGAAGAAAGAAGAGGAAGAAAGGAAACATCAAGAATAATCCATGCAAAATCAAAAGGAGGAAGAAGAGTGCCAAAAGATGTTGGAAGAAGAAATCAGGAGGAAATTGGAGGAGGAATTGCAGACCCAACAAATTGATTATGAACATGATGATTAGGAAGAAGACATTATGTTTATTGCAGAGCAAACAAGATATCAACCCTCACCTCCACTTATCGATGGCCAACTCCCATTTAGTGAGAAGGGATTAGTTCCTCTGCCAGATGAAAGGGTCGTGGACATCTCAAACTTGACCATTGATGAGTTGGAAATAAGGATAGTATAGGAGATAAG
This sequence comes from Pinus albicaulis, assembly GCA_034641835.2. Lineage (NCBI taxonomy): Eukaryota > Viridiplantae > Streptophyta > Pinopsida > Pinales > Pinaceae > Pinus > Pinus albicaulis. Next base: position 112,751,436 of record CM076583.1, on the reverse strand, counting down.
AAAGTATTTTCTTAGTGACCCTCATCACTTTGTTGCTCTGAATACATAGGGAGTGATTGTGTCGAATACAAGGTAGAATAAAAGAGCAATTGTAGTAGTGAATGCATCCTTTGTCGAAGCTACTAAGGAGAACATTGATTATCTAATGATAGAAAATGAAACATTAGCAAAGGAGTTGGCCTGAACAAGGAAATAGGTTGATCATCTCATGGCCGAGAATTATAGGTTGTCTTCCACTAGTGCTAATAGGATGGAACTGAAGAATACTTGTAGAGATTATGCCTTTGGAAGACACTATGAATCATCTATATGATGAGTTGTGTACTCTTCACAAAGAAGTGGTGCTTTTGCATGAAGTGAAAAAAGGATAACAAAATATGGTGAAGGCCTAAATGAGGAATTTTACCACCACTGATATTGTTATCACTCCACTGGATCTCCGAAGGCTGAGAAGGAGACTAGAAAAGGTAACCACAGACCACTTTGACCTAGTAGTCAGCCCTACTAGGCAGGAGAGGGCTATCTTTGTGAGATCACAGCAAAGTTGACTGGATAATGGGGATTTTAGGGTAGGTATAGTAGGCTCTAGGGTTTTATTTGATTTTGGGTGTTAAATGGTGAATTAGTTTTAGGAAGAGCTAGGCCAGGGCACTGAGAATTGGAATTGCAGAGATCTGATAGGGCAAGGTATGCACACACTTTAGCACATTCAAGTATCATTATGAGTGTGAGAGACTGCTAGGGTTTTCAAAAATAACATGGAAATCATGAACTATTTTCTATGAGAAGAAATCGAAACACAACTATGATAATTCCTCCAAAACAGAGCATCAAATAATGAATTCTACTTATCTAACTTAGGAATCAATCACATTGAGAGATGGACATGAATATGGAAATAATAATACATTCAAACATACGAAAACATAAGAGGCAACACTGCAAAAACACATACCACAGGAATCCCACCAAAATAGTTGCAACACTGTCTATTAGTTCCTGCCAAAAATGACTAATTACACTAGTGTTCAAAGATTAAGTACACAACATCCAACCATTGGAATGGAAAATAAAATGAAATATATAGACCAGATAAAACCTCTTCAACTCTCATGGGTCGAATCCATGACTTGTGGAGTTGTTCCCAAAAGTCCTCAACTGGAATCCTAATGACTAGGGAGGTCAACAAACTCATCCTTATCTTTGATGAGACTGGTCCAGTTGACCCAAAAATACAATTTTACTTCATGTATCTACCTCTAGTGACTATAATAAATATAATTAAATTTTATTTACACATTTACATTAGGTAAATTCCTTGGAATCCATCAATCAACTGAGAAAAGTCAAAATTCTGAAGATGACAGGCAATCTGGAAAAAGCGTAGCGTGCCCTTCAAGCTAGCTTTTGAATGACTTACTGAAGTCGAAATTGAGCCCAAGATAGCTCATTGGAAATTTTTTCCTGTATAGTTATCCAAAATTTCCTTAAGAAATTAAAATTATGGAGTTAAGCCCTTGAAAACACCACTTTTTCCAAATCTGGTAAAAAAGTGCAACGCGAGGCTGAAAAAGGTGGCAGAAAGGTGATTTTTAAGATGTTTTTGGGCTTTTCAACCTGTCAAAACGTCAGATTTTTTATTTACAGGAGTCAAAATGTGATGTAGAGGCCATTATTGTTCCAACCTAAGTGATTTTTAATCATTTAGAGGCCTCCAGAAAAAGCGTAGCGTGGCCCACGTTGTGCTTTTTACAGTCTTACTATGAAAATTTTCCGAGTTTTCTGCAAAACGAGGCCTCAGAGATGGAGTGATATCTCCCTAACCATGAACCATTTTTCAAAACTGAGAGAGGTTTTTGTTATTTTTCATGTAAGGAACAAAATTCGCCTCCCATTTCCAAATATTCTTCTCTGATTGTCCACAATCATCTCTTCAAAATGGTGACTTAAATAGGACATTGCTGGAAAATGTGCTTTCAAGGATTTTTACAAATTTTCCAAATTTTCTAAAAAATTCCTCAAAATTTATCCAAAGATGCAAAATAAGATGTGTTATGATATCATGGATGTATAAACAATTAGGTCCAACCTATCCTTCTCTTTTTGAAAAATTAGAGTTTCCTTTGCACTGTGATTTCAAGTAGGGTTTGTATTGCTCAAGGTCTAGGTTCGTGCCTTTGAACCAATACTCACCATGGTTTGGTATCCATGTAGATGTTGTAATAAAATCCATTGAAATGGTGAATAACACCCCTGCAATGGTGACTTGGTATTTCTGGAGGTTTGTGATGAATATTCTAGTCAAATCTGGATAATTTTGCACTCTTTGGACCATTTCACAAAACTCAAAACAACCTACATGCTGAAAACATTTAACTGCTAGTGGTGATGACATCAATTCCCTAATGTCTGATGGTTCAAACCTTAAGATTATACCTCCTTTATTGTAGGTCTTATTCTCTTCTTCTATGGTGTTTCTCTCTTCTTCTATGGTGTTTCTCCCTCCATTTTTTTCAGTTTTGTTTAGAAACGCTAGGGGAGAAGGGGAAGGAAAAGGGAGTGGGATTATAGGGTTAGGGATTTAGGATAAGTGAGGGAAAATTTATGGAAGGGTGTATAAGAGTTATGAATCTTAGGGAAGTGATGAGGAGTTGAAATTATAAGGGGGATGGGGTAGGGAATTCAATTACAGGGATGAAGTCTAGCTGCCTAGAAAAGTGCAGCGTAGGGGTAGGATTTTAGGAAATATGACTTAGGAGTGGGGAATGAAGGGATGTGAGGGTAGTGGGGAGTGAATTAGAGTGTGAGAGAGGTATATGGGTCTAGGGAAAAACAAATTTAGCTTGCAAACTTTGAAAACTAGGGTTTAATTACTAAAATATGGTAGGGATAGAAATGAGGGGTTTTCACTATAAAATTATGATAATGAGCTGAAAGGAGGAGTTTGGAGGATGAAAATTACTTGAAAATGGATTAATAAACCCTTAATATATGTTTAGAACCCTTTGAAACAAGATTTTAGGTCGTGGCTCCTTCACTACAAAAAGTGTTGTGTGCTCACTGCAAAAAGCACAACGTGAGATTAAAGACCACTTTTGGAGGCCTTCCTGAACTCCAAATTGAGCTCATGATAGCACATTAGAAATGTATCTATCTTCGTGCTACACAATGAACCCATCAAGCTACATTAGAAAAATCAATTCTCTCAAAACTTGTCAAAAAGCGCAGCGTGTCCCTGAGAAAAGTGCAACGTGTCCCTGAGAAAAGCACAACGCGAAGTTGCAGGTCACTTTTGGAGGCCTTTATGAACTCCAAATTGAGATCATGATAGCTCATTGGAAATATATTTATATCTAGTTATCGTTTGACTCATTAATTAAGTCATTTGGACACTCCATGACAAAGAAAATGCATTTTTCCCAAGAGTAGCAACTATATTTTGGGCATTTATTTGGAACATTGAATCTTTTTGAAACCTTGAACTGTAGCTTTTAAGATCTTGAAGTACTTATTACATATAGAAACATAAAATTACATTTTTGAAATCAAAATTTATTGAAGAGAATTGGCTATTACCACTCCTCCAATTATCGTATTTTATGCATGAAATGAAAGTTTTGGTGACCTTGAAACCCGAATGACCTAATGTAAACATGGAACTAAATCAAATCATGGTGATGGTGAATAAAATGATGATGAAAATATCTTAATGATATTACACTCAAATGAGTGATGACATGGACCAACAATTTTAATTTTTGGAAGGAGTGGAAAATAGTCCTAAACCTAATGACCAATGACCAAATTTTTGCTTGAAGACCTAGTAAAATGTCAAAATTTTGACTATGGGACCCTAACAAGACATGATAAGAGTCCATTTGATCACTTGTGATAGGATGAAAATACTGACACTAACATTGGCTCCAGTTGGGGATGGCAGCTCCTTGGAGGTGTCAATAACATCATAGACCAAGTAGCCTTATCCATTGGGCATGGAGTCAAAAACAAAAGATGAGACTCGATATTGCAAACTGAATGACAAACTGAACTATAGACTAACTGCAAACTTTAATGGAAGATAATTTTTAAAACAAATGTTGAGAATTCAACTTATTCATCACACCTACTTTAACTGATCCATACATCACTTGATCAAGTGAAATGGAACATCCAATGCAACCATGTAAGAATTTTGTCTGCTAGTTGAATTCTCCACAAGTGCTTGCTCATGAGAAAGAAAGGAAAACTCTTGAAAGGCAACTCCCATGAAAACTTTTAAAAAAAATGAATCTTAATGAAATTTCAAAGCATGAGACCACTGGTTGACCTCAAGAATGTTGCAAAAGGATCTTCATAGGAATATATATTAATTTCCATCCCATCTAATACATTACTGCTCTGCTCTAGGTAGTCTTCGTATATTGATTTAATAATTTTCCCAACATCTGTGCTTTCCTTCCTTGATGACTGTAGCAAGTTGACAAAAGGATCTTGAAACTTGTGAATGGCTAATTTTTGTTGATGATCAACAACAAAACAAGAATCTTCTTCATTACTCTCCTAATATGACTGCAAATCTTTGTATGAGCTTTGTAATGAGACTCCTGTTGAACAAGACAATGATGTCGGGTGTTGGATCTAATTTTTATCATCTCTACTTTGAATCTCATAACCAACTAGTGGATAAGGACTTTTATTACATATATCATCCAAAACATCATCTATTGGATCATGGATAACTTGAGATGATTTTTTCAACTTATCATACATCGGTTGCAATGAGATTAGATGATTTTCTATAGGCTTATGATTCTTATTTCAGATATATTATGAAAATTTCTTTTCAAAAGCTGAAATGAATCAAAACTTAATGGTAAAGAATCATCCTACATCAATGCATAATATGTTTCAGGTTCTAATCTTTCATCTTTGATTTGAAACTCAATGTAGCTTAATGGCTGGGATTCTAGAGCGAAAGAAGCTTGCATATCACAAGTGACCTCCTCAACCACTTGATGAGAAGGATGCCCATTTATACTGTTGATAACTTATCTAAAATTATGCAAAAGGAATTACTGACATCTATGTGAACTTTCTTATGTTAAATTATGCAATAGATCGAAAATATTGCAATTAACATAAATGACATAAGCCATTAAAGACACATTTTAAACATATCAACACGGCAAAATTTAATAAGGAGTTCACTAGACTTCCTGGCTACGTCTCCTGTTCCTTTAGCTTCCAGTGCTGACCTTTATATTATGTATTCAAATGCTTTACAAACATGAGCTCAAAAATTGAGACTCAAATGATGAAATAGACCTCACCATGATGACCGACTCGAAATTTTGGTCAAAATGAGTATAAACTTGCCTATGTTTGGCCACCGTGACTTCCAGACCCCCTGGAAAGTCAAAAACCACTTTGCCTTTCTGCAAAAACCGCTTTCTGCAATAAAAACCACCTCTGGAAGTTTAAATAGTTTTGGAGGCCGTTGGCTTATTAAGCCACACCGTGTAGGGCAATTGGCCTCTGCGGACTTGTGAAGTCGTTGGTTTAAATAGTTCTGGAGGTCGGCGGGTCGAAACCCTCGTGTGACCTTTCCTCCAACCCTCCAGGTGTTTTGATACACATATACCAATGCATTAAGCCATACAATAATGTTTATCATATGCTCCGGCAGTTACAAATAGCATATATGGTACCACGAATATATATCCAATGTATTTGCCACGTTAATAATACGCCTTTAAAACCTTTTATCTCCAGCCGTGATATATCATATGGTTACGACAACATATCCATATTTTGTTGAGATCGCATTTAAACCTTTATCAAAGGTTTCGGCAGTGGATAATATATGCGATGGTTTTGTTTAAATCCTTGGATAATATCTATCCTAAGGTTTGTTTATGTGCGGCTATAAATCTGCGGTGAATACAATAATATATATTATATGCGTTGGTTTGATATATATATATATATATATATATATATGCGCCCTTATTTATATACAAAAACTTTGAAATTAAAAACCAATTGAAGTGTTGGCCCAACGTGTTTGGATTCCAATGAAAACTTAGCAATTCAAGAGGTTAGGGGTTCGATCCTCAAATACTTTCAAATTAAAAACCATTTGAAGTGTTAGCCCAATCGGTGTTTGGATTCCAATGAAAACTTAGCAATTCAAGAGGTTAGGGGTTCGATCCTCTCTGGCCTCCTTAATTTTGCAAACAAGGTGGTCAAATCTGGGCTGCCACATTTAGCTCCGGTTTGGCCCATATCAACCAATCATATCTCAACATGTCACTGAGCTCGATGACATCAACTTGGACAAATGGCGCATTCTTGGGACGACACATGTCCTACTGACATCACATTGTTTACTTTGACTTTGACTTTGACGTTCACTGTTTGACTTTGGCTTTTTTCCATCTTGCCCTACTTTGCCCTGAAACTTTGACTTGCCACAACTTCCTCATAAGAAGTCGATTTCACACGTCGTTTGCACCGTTGGAAAGAAGTCGACGAGCACTTCAACTTGATTCCCTTTTCAACTACATTTGAAGACTTAGATCTGGAGGCAAAACTGAATCCATTTTGGATCAATAACTCACTTATCTACTTGCTTATAGTTTTCCCTTATTTTTGCAAATGAGGAGAAACACAAGGGTAAGGATTCCTGATCAAGAAGTTCATTGTGTTCTTCATGCTCAATATCAACACATAAATACTGTTGATTTCTGATCTTAGAAATTTTTTACTGATGAATTGGAATGAAGCGTAACTTAAGGGAAAAGATCCTTCACTTACTTTGAAATTTACTGCATTTTCCTCATCGTTGTCATCATAGATATACATCAGTCGATCACAGCATTTCAGTTGCTGAAACTGAGCTTCCTCCTCCCACAAACCAACTGCTGATTGCTCTGCAAAGTTAGCTTCAATTTGGAGAAAATAATCATCATCATACTCATCATACTTGGGTAAAATAATCAATATAATTAATGTCATCAAACATACACATTAGATCAGCATATTAGTTCTCCTCGATTTGATCTACACATCCATTTTCATGATTGTACATAAATTCATACAAACAAAAATCATCTTTTGATATATGGTAACTAGGATTAGCAGGAAAATGTTTAGGGCCAACAACCTCTTCTTTTTAAATAAGTGGGACATGTTGTTTTTGAATAGAAAATTCATCTCTCATGGTGATATTTTGCATTACTTTTTCCATGGTACTTACCAAAATGTCGAGCTTTACTTCTGAAGATGTCAAGTATTCCTTTTCTATGTTCTCCCTTTCTCCTGCCTTCAACTTTAACCTTTTTACTATAAAATTAGCTTCCACATATATTGCATTGTCCTGCATTTTTTTGAGTGTTGTAGCATTCCTTTCTCTCAATTGAAATTCCATTTCCAGATCAAAGGAATCTGGGTAGTGTAAGAGAGTTGAACCAAGAGGCAGTTTTATATTAGCAGGGATTGAATGGTATACTTGATTAAACCTAGCTAAAAAGTGTTGCACTATTTCTCCTAATCCTCTTTTCAAATGATTATATTCTTCTAAAATCATAAAAGGATTCCTCTTGATCACCCATTTATCAAGGAATAATTTCAAAAAATGATGGAAATAAAAAAGTCCTGCAACTTGCAAGTTTTTGAACCATTCCTTAGCTTCGCCTTGCATCGAATAGAGAAAATATTATGATACTAACATCATCTTCATCAACCTAAAAAATATCGAGAAAATTTTCAAAACCCTTAATATGTTTCTCATAAGTGATGTTACCAAATTCTCCATCAAACCTAGGAAGATATTTGTAATAGTTTTCAAGGAAATCATGGAGTATAAGAGGTAAGATGAGTGGCTTGTATCTATTTGGAATTTTACAAGATATAGGATTATGTATATTAGATGTAAGATTAGTCTTGATCACTTGAGGCATATCAGGTGGAATATGATCATCATAATATTTGGAAGAAGGCTCTTGACCGAGATCAAAGGCATAAGGAGAATTTGAATCCAAAATTTTCAGAGGAAATGAATCAAATATAAATCTGAGATCTTTTCTCAAATACAATACACTTTGAGAAAATTTCTTGACATTCTCGAGAAAAGAGAAAAAATAATTCAGGACAAAAAACATGATGTCTTGGTCCTTGGATGAAAGTCCAATTTGAATACCTGATCTTCCCATGTTGTATTTTCATGTTTTTGTTGGCAAGGCTCATTCTCCAGTGGAGTCTTAAATTTGATTTTGAAACAAATTTGGGTTCGCCAGGTGAATGATTTTAGCCTTTGTGTGTCCAATCACTGTTCACCATCAACAATTAGATTTTATCCTTTTCGTTCTTTCCCAAGGAAGATCTGTCACTTTGTATCCATAGTATGGTTGCCAAGATGTTAGCACTCCACCGGATCTTCGAAGGTTGAGAATGAGACTAGAAAAGGTAACCATAGACCGCTTTGACCTAGTAGCTAGCCCTACTAGGTAGGAGAGGGCTCTCTCCGAGAGATCACAACCAAGTTGACTAGATAATGAGATTTTAGGCTAGGTATAGTAGGCTCTAGGGTTTGATGGATTTATTTTGGGTGCTGGATGATGAATTAGTTCTAGGAAGAACTAGGTCAGGGCACTGAGAATCAGAATTGCAGAGATATGATGGGGAAAGGTAGGCATACACTTTAGCACATTTAGGTATCTTGATGAGTGTGAGAGACTACTATGGTTTTCAAAAAGAGCATGGAAATCATGAATTTTTTTCTATCCGAATAAAGTGAAACACAACTATGATAATTCCTCCAAAACAGAGCATCAAATAATGATTTTTGCTTATCTAACTTAGGAATCAATAACATTAAGATATGGACATGAATATGGAAATCATAATACATTAAAACATATGAAAACATAAGATTCAACACTGATAAAACACATACCACAGGAATCCCACCAAAATAACTGCAACTTTGTCTCTTAGTTCCTACTAAAAATGACTGATTACACTAGTGTTCAAAGATCAATTACACAATATCCAACCATTGGAATGGAAAAGAAAATGAAAGATATAGACAAAAAAAAAAAATCTCCCACTCTCAGGGGTCGAATCCATGACTTGTGGGGTTGTTCCCCAAAGTCCTCAACTGGAATCCTAATGACTAGGGAGGTCAACAAACGCATCCCTATCTTTGATGAAATTGATTCACTTGACCCAAAAATAAAATTTTACTTGATGTATCTACTGAGATTGACTATAATAAACATATTTACATCTTATTTTCACATTTACATTAGTAAAAATCCTTGGAATCCATCAATCAGCTGAGAAAAAGTCATAACTGTGAAGATGACAGGGAATCTGGAAAAAGCGCAGCATGCCCTTCAAGTTGACTTTTGAATCATTTGTTGAAGTCCAAATTGAGCTCAAGATAGCTCATTGGAAATTTGTTCTTGTATAGTTATCCAAAATTTCCTTAATAAATGTAAATGATGGATTTAAGCCCCTGAAAAACCACTTTTTCCAAAACTAGTAAAAAATCATAGCGTGAGGCTGAAAACGTTGGTAGAAAGGTGTTTTTTAGGATGTTTTTTGGCTTTTCCACTTGTCAAAACCTCTAATTTTTTTATTTACAGGAGTAAAAATGTGATTTAGAGGCAATTATATTTCCAAACCAAGTTGTTTTTCATCATTTAGAGGCCTCCATAAAAAGCGCAGTGTGGCCCACACTGCGCTTTTTGCAGTCTTACTGTGAAACAATTCTAAGTTTTCTGCAAATATAGGCCTCAGAGATGGACCGATATATCCCTAACCATGAACGTTTTTGCACAACTAAGAGAGGGTTTCGTTATTTGGCATGTTAGAAATAAAAAAACTCCTCCAATTTCCCTATAGTATTCTCTTATTGTCCACATTCGTCTCTTAAAAAAGGTGACTTAAACAGGACATTGCTGGAAAATGTGCCTTTAAGGATTTTTTCAAAATTTTCAAATTTTCGCCATATTTCCTCAAAATTTCTCCAAAGATGACAAATAAGGTGTGTTATGCTATCATGGATGTATCAAAAATTAGGTCCAACTTATCCTTCTCTTTTTGACAAATTAAGGTTTCCTTTGCACTATGATTTCAAGTAGGGTTTGTATTGCTCAAGGTCTAGGTTCATGCCATTGAACCAAAACTCACCATGGTTTGGTATCCCTGTAGTTGATGCAATAAAATCTGTTGAAATAGTGAATGTCACCCCTGCAATGGTGAATTGTTCTTTCAATAGGTTTGTGATGAATATTCTATTCAAATCTGGATAATTTTCCACTCTTTGGACCATTTCACAAAACTCAAAACAACCTACATGTTGAAAACATTTAACTACTAGTGGTGATGACATCAATTGCCTAGTGTCTGATGGTTCAAACCTTAAGATTTTCCCTCCTTTATTGTAGGTCTTATTCTCTTCTTCTATGGTTTTTCTCTCTTCCTCCATGATGTTCATTTTTGTTTAGAAACCCTAGGGGAGAAGGGGAAGGAAAAGGGAGTGGGATTATAGGGTTAGGGATTTGGGATAAGTGAGGGAAAATTTATGGAAGGGTGTATGGGATTTATGAAGCTTATTGAAGTGATGAGGAGTTGAAATGATAAGGGTTATGGGGTAGTGAATTCAATTACAAGGATGAAGTCTAGCTACCTATAAAAGTGCAGCGTAGGGGTATGGTTTTAGGAAATATGAATTAGGAGTGGGGGATGAAGGGATGTGAGGGTAGTGGGGAGTGAATTAGAGTGTGAGGGAGGTATATGGGTCTATGGAAAAACAAATTTAGCTTGCAAACTTTGAAAACTAGGGTTTAATTACTAAAACATGGCATGGATAACACTGAGGGGTTTTCACCATAAAATTATGATAATGAGATGAACGGAGGAGTTTGGAGGATGAAAATTACTTTCAAGTGGATGAAGAAACCTTTCATTTATGTTTATAACCCTTGGAAGCAATATTTTAGGCCATGGCTCCTTCACTGCAAAAAACGAAACGTGCTTAAGAAAAATGAAGCGTGCTCACTATAAAAAGTGCAATGTGCTTAAGAAAAGTGTAACGTGCTCACTGCAAAAAGCACAGTGTGAGATTATAGACCACTTGTGGAAGCTTTCCTGAACTCCAAATTGATCTCATGATATCTCATTGTAAATATATATTTTTCTAGCACAATGGACCCCTCAAGCACAAAAAATGATCAAGTATAGCCCCTCAAAAATCAATTCTCCCAAGACTGGTCAAAAATCAGTGTGTCCCTGAGAACATCGCAACGTGAAGTTGAAGGTCACATTTGGAGGCCTTCTTGAACTCCCAATTGAGCTCATGATAGCTCATTGAAAATATATTTATGTCTAGTTATCATTTGACTCATCAATCAAGTCATTTTGACACTCCATGACAGAGAAAATGCATTTTTCCCAAGAGTACTCCAGAAGTACAACAAATCTCCTGTAGCAACTATATTTTGTGCATTTCTTTGTAACATCGAATATTTTTGAAACCTTGAACTACACATTTTAAGAACATGAAGTACTTATTACATATAGAAACATAAAATTAAAATTTTTAAATCAAAATTTATTGAAAAAAATTGGCTATTACCACTCCTCCAATTGCCGAATTTTATGCATGAAATGAGAGTTTTAGTGACCTTGAAACCCTAATGACCTAATGAAGACATGGAACTGAATAAAATCATGGTGATGATGACTGAACTTATGATGACAATATCTTAATGATGCTACACTCAGATGAGTGATGACATGGACCAGCAATTTAAATTTTTGGAAGGAGTGGAAAATAGTACTAAACCTAATGACCAGTGACCATTTTTTTGCTTGAAGACCTAGTGAAATGACAAAAACTTGACTATGGGACCCTAACAAGACATGATAAGATTCCATTTGATCGCTAGTGATAGGATGCAAATACTCACAATAATAGATATGATCAAGGATTGGAGCACTAAATATCTCAATCTACCTGCAGTGTTGGTTAGAAAGAGAAAACAAGATGTTTAAATAGAAAGGGTAGAATTCGTAATGTTGATACAAATATATGGGAATTTCCATAATTTTGCTACCAACACCATACATTACGGGAATTTTGAGGTTTAAAATGGGCCTCCTAAGAAAAATATACAACCAAAATAAACTTTATAAGAACCAATAGGATTCAATATGATGATGTCAACCATGGGGCATGATTCACCATTTTTTGAGTAAAAAAAGTAAAAATATTAAAAAATAATAAAATAATAAAACTACTTTTTCAACTCATATTTTGAACTTATCTCCCTAAGGTTTTACTCAAATTTCAAGTGGGAGTACTCGTTGGATGCAAAATTTAATTCCTCATCCAAGGAGTACCCATGTTGCATACTTTTGATGGACTCTACTACATGAAAAATGAGAAACACATTAAAAATATGATTCAATAACATTTTTTATGTATTTATCATTTTTCATGTAGCAGAGTCCATCAAAAGTATGCAACATGGGTACTCCTTGGATGATGAATTAATTTTTGCATCCAACAAGTATTCTCGCTCGAAATTTGAGTAAAAACTTAGGGAGATAAGTTCAAAATACGAGTTGAAAAAGCATTTTTTTCTTTTTTCCCTCTAAAATTTGATGATGTAATCAAATCTTATTTTATTATTTCCACTATTATTTTATAATTTCCTTAGGAGGCCCATTTTAGACATCAAAAGTACCCTAATGATAGCTTGTGACTGTATAATTGATTGTATTCCTTGTTTTGAATGCATAAGATTCCTTCTATTGGTCCATTTACAAAGTTAAAGAGAAACATCATTGTTAGGGAAGAAACAGAAGCTTTCTTGAACATTATCAAACAGGAGACCATTTAGAATGAACTTGAGGTAGCTAAAGAAATTATTTTTTAGTATATGGGTGATCCAACTAAGATACACATGAAGTTGATCATGCTTCTAAGCACAATTCAAACATATTCCAAGACTATATATCCAAATTCATTGGAGTGTAAACTCAAATACAATCTAGATGTACCAGTGAAGGTTGAGAAAATAACAACAAAATACAAATCTTAACATCAATCTCTTGCTACAAAATTACATGCTTCCATTGTCAAGTTACATTTTCCATAAGTTATGCACAATGTAGTTTTTTTTATCTTATGGCTAAGAGCCACATATTTTCTTATTGTAATTTTCATTTAAAAAATAATAAGAAATGTAAATGTGTAAAAGTGTGAACCTAAGATCCACATGGGGAATAAGAAGAGTCATTAGAAGCTAAAGGATAAAATAGGAGTTCAAGAGTCATGAGGGAGATCAAGAGTCACAAGGAGAGGTGAAACGTAACCTCACTTGTTATAAATAAACCTTCATAACTCAAAATAGGGGGATTTTGGAGAGTTAGCCTTAGCTTCTCTAGTTTAGCATAAGAGAGAAAATCATTCTTTGGAGAACCAAGTGGTAGCTTTGGGGCTAGTGTCTCATCAATGTAATTGTGTACTTGGAACTTTCAGTTAATCATTAAAATCTCTCAGAGACAACACACTTTCATGCATGTATCATATATGTTGTAAGAGTATTCTTTTAATGTTTACAATATATGTTTATGTTCGTACATCACTAAATAAACTGAACTATTTTGCTGGATTTTGTATTAATTTTTTTGAATGTGTGTTTTTATATGCTTTAATTATCATTCTTACCTTGTGAAATATTTTGCATGTTAACTAACGAATCTTTCCTTGCTCTTTTTTTTCTCATTTAGAATAGTTTTATTACTTTTTTACTAGGGGCTCAATATCTTTTCCCTTCCATGAAGGTGTCTTTTATACATTACAATTGGTGTCTCACAAAGCTTATTCACTTGACCTCAAATTTATGTTTATGATCTCTTGTGTTGTTTATTACAGCCAAGGCATATCAATTAGGGGAATTTTGAGGTCTAAAATTGGCCTCTTAAGAAAAATGTACAACCAAAATCAACTTTATAAGAACTAATAGGATTCAAGATGATGATGTCAATCATGGGGGATGATTCACCATTTTTTGAGTTAAAAAGTAAAAATATTAAAAAATAAGAAAATAATAAAACTACTTTTTCAACTCGTATTTTCAACTTATCTCCCTAAGATTTTACTCAAATTTCGAGCGGGAGTACTCGTTGGAAGCAAAATCTAATTCCTCATCGAAGGAGTACCAATGTTTCATACTTTCGATGGAACCTACTACACGAAAAAAAATGATAAATACATGAAAAAACATGATTGTAATCACGCTTTTCATGTATTTCTGTTTTTTCGTGTAGTAGGGTCCATTGAAAGTATGAGTGATTGTAATCACGCTTTTCATGTATTTCTAATTTTTCGTGTAACTGGGTCCATAGAAATTATGCAACATGGGTACTCCTTGGATGAGGAATCAAATTTTGCATCCAACGAGTGTTGTCGCTTGAAATTTGAGTAAACCTATAGGGAGATAAGTTGACAAAATAGTTTTTTTCTTTTTTTCCCTCTAAAATTTGATGATGTAATCAAATATTATTTTATTATTTCCACTATTATTTTTATAATTTCCTTAGGAGGCCCATTTTATACCTCAAAACTCCCCTAATTCTTAAGGACCACTTTAATGGCGGTCATGCCTATATTCTAGATGACGGTCCTATTTCAAACAATGTGAGTTCTGATTGGGACTTCATCCTAAGATACCCCCTCACCTATTGTCACTTCGAACACCGTCAATAGGTCTTTGGTGCTAGAAGGAGGACCATATGACTAGCTCATTATCCCATCACTAACTAGGGTTACTAACTTCAAACACAAATAGCTCTCAAACCATGAAGAATTACGTGGCGTGCCATATATCAAGAAAAACATCTTGATGAGTAGAAGCCATACAAAATATCCTTGACTCAAAATAGAGTAGTTTTTCGAGTCAAAATTCCCATGCAAGATCGGGGTGGCCCCTAATGCTGCTTGGGTTGACATCAATGACAGCCATTGATCAACAATATCCCCCTTTGGCATTGATGGCAACATAAGTACTCCCCCTGCGATCATGACACCTCTTCCTACTGCAAAAGATTTTAGAAATTTGTTCCTTTGTGCCAACATATTCAAGCTTGATATTCTTTTCAGCAACCTACTCTCTAACGAAATGATATTTGATTGAAATGTGCTTTTTTTTGGACTGCATCACAGGATTCTTGGAGATACTGATGGCATTGGTGTTATTGAAAAATATGGGAATAGGATTGTTATGAAGGTAAATCCTCTCTGTGGACAGAGATGATCCCTCTAGCCCTAGGGTGGGTCTAGTAACAAAAGGACACGCTAAAGTGTTGCTTCTTAGTTAATGAATGAACAAAAGACACGGTAGATTTACCTACCTTGAATCCAACGTTGTCGTCGTTACAGAAAGAGTAGTGGCCTCTCGCTCCTGCCATGGAAAATCACAATCTGTTCGTTGTTACGCTCAGATACCTGCACATAGGACAAAGAACAAGAACAACATACGACATAGTAGTTTCACTCATAACTATTATCCAGTCAAAGAGGGCTAAACATATCACATCAAATAAACATCATAGCACAATAGTGGAACCAAACAGTAGTCATGTTTATAAATGAATATAAGGAAGAGTACAACCGATGCTTTGACGTCGTAGTCTCCTCCAACGGGGTTCAGGCGAAGCGCCTCTCAAATTTTGGTCAAGGAATTTGGACAGGACGAAGGCATGGACTCAAGCTCTCTTATAAGTAATCAACTCAAGCTTCCTCAACGTAATTCCTTCTTATTCTATCTTCTCTAGCATCTCAGCTATAGTATATATAATTCTCCCAGTTCAACTAGCTTCTACTAAAAGAGATAGTTTCTTTTATAGAGGAAAAGGAGGAGGTTGGGATCCCTACAAAGGTGGGAGGGAGTCCTATCCTTTAGGAGAGTTCCAAGGGAGGTGGAAACCACTAACTAAAGGAAGGAGTCCGTGGTTGTTTCAGTTCAACCACTCCCAATGACTCATCCTTGAGGTGGTTGGAATGGAACCTCCGCCTCTATTTTTAAAAAACATTCCATAAACATCTTAGCACAGGTGTCTAACTGGCACATAGCGCCAACTAGCGTGGGCTTAGTGTTAAATTTCTCTGTCGGCGCGAGGGTGTAACTGGCTACTCCCGCTAAGGCAAAAATAAGGATTTTTACAGCTCTGCTCAGGGAATTTTCAACAAGAAGAATGTTGCTTTCATAAAAAGGGATGCAAGGATGGTATTTACAAAGCATGACACTGCTTATTGGTCACAGAAATGACCCTCCAATGTGCGAGTTTGGGATTGCAGGGACAGTGACAAAATGTTGTGTAACAGATGCCCCCTAAAGTATGAAGTCTAAGAGAGAGGGAGGGGTGAAATGCTTTATGAGAACATGTTTGAACCAAACACTGCTATCGGAAGACCTAGAACTACAAATACAACTGATATCTATGACACATGAATCATGTGGCATGGGTGCAGCCATCCATAATAGAGTATATAAAAACTGAGATCTGAGGTATGGACACAAACGTCCAGCAGGAAGGATCAATAAATAGACTCGGGTATGGTCGCAACCATCCAATTAAGAGAGTCATGCAATAAGTCATAATAATCCACAAAAATCCGCAGCCTGGATTTTATCAAACAAAACCCAGGGTCTTGTGCCCCATCTCGACCTGAACAAGTAAAATTTCGAGCATGCGAATACATGAGTTGAATTCGAACATGCAGGAAAATCGTTTATTTACCAGCTAATGATGAAATTCGTCAACAGATGTGAGAGAAACCACCAATGATGAAGATGGCCCTCAAGGTACAAAAGGTACAATCTACGGAATGTGAACAATGATCTAATGTATAACATCCGCAGAATCACACGATCAAAGGTCAATGATGTGAACCTTGCATTGAATGTGAAAAACCTACCATTGAGGCATGCAAGCTCCAAGGTACCAGAAGGGAGTCTCTAGATCAAATTCCCGGATAATGAGCTGAAGTCAATAGGAAGTGACCTGGTCAAAGGAGGGCCATAATATTTCCCACATCATCGACACAAGACAGAGGAACATGATGAAAGTGAATCAAGACCAATAGGAGATCAGAGGAAGGTTGACAATTGTATAGGCAAACTTCTCTTGAACATATCAACATCACAACACTGAATTTGGCAGTATTTGACATCAAAGGATCTGAGGTCATGATGACGTGGCAAAGAGCAGATGAGAGGTCAAAAGAGATTACCCAAACCCATGGAGGCAAAAATGACGAAATGAGATGTCCCCAACCTGACACAAATGCAGACAAGTGCCATGTTCAAGAGTGGCATACTACCAACATAACTAAAACTTGGTTCCATTTTCCCCCACCATTTTTGGTGAGTACCCCAATTATTTTTTAAAACAAGCTTGAAATGGATAGAATATGCTTGCACTGTAAGTTTTTCCTTCGGACAAATCCAACCTAGTACATTTTACGAGCCCTAGGAAGGAGGAACTCGAATAACGTCATGGTGATGAAGTCCGATGTGATCGGGGTTTAACGAGTCTGACAAAGGAGGAACTCGACATATTTTCATGTTTAGAGAGTTTGAAAAGAAGGCAGAAAAGAAAACTCCAGCAATCCCTTTTCGTAGGTAGTCTCATAGGTCTGAAAAGGTAGAAAACTGTGTCTTAGAGAAACTCTTAGTCGGGATAGGCTAAGGTATTCCTTTTTCGTAAATAATCCATCCCAGCCTAAAAAAGGGTTAAACATATACCGGGTAGATATCATTTCGAAACCATTTAACAAGTTCAAAATGACAAGAATCTCGGCAATCTTTTCAATTTTAGAGAGTCAGAAAAGAGCTGAAACATGACTCCAGTAGTGACTTTTTCGTGTTTTTACCGAGTCTGAAAAAGTATAAAATATAACTCGTTACTTTGTCATTGTTGCATGAAAAACCTGTTGTTGCACAAGAGACATGTGTAAAACCCATTTCTCGAAAATAATATAATAAAATAATCGAAAAACATGTCTTAAAACCTAATTAGGGTTGTGAAAAAGCTATAAAATGCCAAAAATGGTAAAAATTATTACTTTTCACTTTTTACCTCTTGTGGAGCAATAGTTACCCATTACACTGTGTAATCTTGCGACGACGATAGCAGCCGATCCAGTAGACCAATAGCAAATCTGTCAGCTCCAGGTAAGAGCCGAGATCCCTCTCGTCATTTTAAGTCATTTCTTACTATCTACAATTTTCAATTTTCAATTTTGGGGGAGGAAATGCAAAAATTAGGGCACGATGGTTGGCGTGGGTTTCAGACATGGAGTCGCGCCAACCAACCGATTTTTTACACTAGGGCGTGCCCATTGGCGCGATTGTTTGGGAAACAGTCGTGCCAATGGCACAAACCATTTTTAGGAAAAATGTTGATCAAATACCCCAATTATTCACAGATTTAAGGTTCAAAATTGACTAATACCACTCATATGAATGTGTTTTTAGGTAGAAAGAGGAAAAATGGTCATCGAATAGAAATAATAGGAACATAGCGAAGAAGATGAGCTAGCCATGGAAAATGAGAGAGTCATGGAAGCTCTCAGAAACTGTGGTCTGAAACAATTCTTCCTAACATCGTGTCTCCGAGCCTAACTAGAGTTATTACAATATCTGGTCACCATATGGGAATAAAATCAAGAGAAGTTCATCCTTCAGGATCAAGAACTTGAGATTGAAGTCTATGATGTGTATTTCATCACAGGATTATCGCAGAGGGGAGCAGCACCAATCCTAACCGGCACCCGGCCTTGCATGGAAAACATGACCATGGTGACAGACAGGGTATGTCCAGGAGCACAGAAGGGATCAGGTAGTGGGAAAGTTGATATTCAAACTATCCCAGTTTTGACACTACGAGTGGTGCTACATACCATCACACGAGCTGCGGGGTCACAAGCACTACACGAAGCAACAAAGACATAGTTGCTTCTTACGGTAGACTGCTTGGCACTGACCATCTACAACTGGGTAGAGGCCGTGACAATAAAAATGAAGTGCCAGCTAACAAAATGCAAGAAGTCCAAATTGAAACAATTTGGTTATGGATCTATTCTGGTATTTTTCTTCTTTCAACGACTACCCATTTTTCAGCAACAGGAGGTCATAGTCCTGACAACACCAATGAGAGAACCACAGATGGCTCGATGGGCAGCTCTGATGCCAAGGGCAGGGGTGATCAACAGATGTCCTGGAGACTGGAATTCTTTGATTGGCTCCACCGACAACTGATTTTCGTGGAGGGCTAGCCCTACTTTGGTATAGATTTCACTGATGATCCAGACCTCCCACTCCCGAAGGGAGAAGATTGGGATGAATATTTGGGTGAGACTCATTTTTTAAGTTTTATGAGTATTATGATTTTTTATTTATGCATGTTCTGACATTAAATCCATGTAATTGTAGATGTTGCCCCAAAGAGACTTGCAGAAATGTCACCGATAGCGAGGCACATCCCTCGCGATTTCGACCCTCAAGGCGAGGGCGACGAGGAAGATGAGATAGTGTGCAACCTGGAGGGGATCACACGAGGAGTCCCGGATTATGCATGTTTTGATGATGTTCCTCGTGCCTACCAGAGACATACTGTAGGGGTGCCCAACCGAATTCACCGCTTGCTAAGGCGGCTAGTACGGGCAGTGACATGTTATCACAAGCACCATGCTGATTAGACACCTAGTTTATATTTTACCTGCATATTTAAGAGACATGATGTCTCGGGATGTAACATAAACACACATATATTTTTTGAAGTTATGATGTAAACGATTGCAAACATGCGATATATATATATATATATATATATATTTCTCCCTACATGGATATTTTACATATGATGATGCTTTTATAAATTACGCAAATGTCTATCTAATACAATGTTAGCCACTATATCAGTTAATGTGTTCATTTGTCTAGGAATATGTTGATAGGTAATAAAATCAAAATGTCTTTCCAACAAACAAATACGTAAATGCAATCTCAGAATGTGCGGATTTCTAACTGAATAATTATTATTGAGTTGCAGAATGACAAGCTGTGAATCTAGATTTACAAGCAATGTGCGTATTCCGAGTTCAATCACCTCGGTTAATAGCTCAATGACAGCGCTATATTCAGCGACATTGTTTGTAGTTTTTCCTAGACAAATACCTTGTAGATCTATCAACTCACCAGCAGGATCATAAATTACCCAGGCTACCAAAGAAAAATTCCTGGTACTGTGGGAAGAACCATCCACGAAACCGACATAAGGGGTAATAAACATCTGCACAATAAGCAGGAAAACACTCACAAAGCACACCAAACCAAAAACATGTACAAAAATTAAAACAACACCTATGTACACCTATTACGCATGAATGACTCATGCATAATAATTTTTAAGATACGACCTATATCTGGGTTGTTCAAGAGGATGACCTTCATAGTCAATTAGCTCATAGGCCCCATTTTGCAACACACATTTAACGATGTAAGACCCATGCCACATAGGTTGAAATTTTCCTGCGCCCAGATTATCATGAGCTTGGTCATACAAGAGGATGAGATCTCCATCAGTGAAAGAACGAGGGGAAATTGACTAATCAAAATGAGCTTTGACCTACTTTTTCTATGCTTCAATAACGAGAGCAGCAAAGCGGCGGGTTTCATCCAGCCTTTCTAAATAAAGGAGACACTCTTCTTCTGGCAAAGTATTTGGTAGTAATTCAATAGCCAACTTGAGCGAAGATATTTTACATTCAATCAGGAGAGTAGCTTCCAGGCCATAAACCAACTATAAAGGAGTGAACCCAGTTGTGTTCTTAATTGAGGTTCGGTACGCCCAAAGAGCCAAAAATAACATGAGATGTCAATTTTATTTTTGGATCCCAATCGTAAGTTGAAGCATCGTGACAAGAAATTTGTTCGCAGTTTCAACCTGGCCATTGGCTTGAGGGTAGTACGGCGTTGAGTTGTCGTGACGCAAACCCAACTTAGAAGTCAACTCCGCCACCATATAATGCCAAAAATAGGAACCATGATCGATAATGATGGCTTGAGGGACACCAAACCTAGCAATAATGTGATTGAATATGAACTGAGCAACTGTCTTACCGTCAGCGACAAGTGTAGGCATTGCTTCATCCCATTTGGTGAAGTAGTCCACGACTACGATAATATAATCATGCCCCCCAACCGAGTGAAGGTTACACGTCATAAAATCAATGCCCCACTTCGCAAAGGGACCAACGGTAATGACAGGATGAAGAGGAACGGGTGGCGCACGCAACTTGCATTGATAAATCTGGAAATCATGGCATTTACGAACTGCGACAATACAATCTTTGAAAATAGAAGGCCAAAAATAACTAGCATGAAGAATATTCTGTGAAGTAGCATAACTAGACATGTGACCACCATAGGCACCACTGTGAAAATCATTCAGAGCTTCCTTGGCTTCCTCGAGAGTTAAACATTGTCGGAGTATGGAATCGACTCCAATACGATAGAGAGTATCTCCAACTATATGATAAGGTTACGACTGATGGCAGATGCATCAACG
Source organism: Pinus albicaulis (assembly GCA_034641835.2). Classification (NCBI taxonomy): domain Eukaryota; kingdom Viridiplantae; phylum Streptophyta; class Pinopsida; order Pinales; family Pinaceae; genus Pinus; species Pinus albicaulis. The sequence continues at coordinate 112,729,785 of CM076583.1, read as the reverse complement.
GGCATCCTTCATCAACTCAAATCTAAAATATGAAGTCTAGAGATAGACGATGATATCATCGTACCAAGGATCGAGGGTGCTAATCAAGAAAAGCGAATCGTTTGGAATGGATTCCTCAGAACGAGAAGGAGTAGAGTTAGAAGGGATAGAATAGAGTAAATCAACAAAGACCAATGATTTCTTAGACTTGGTACCAGTAAATTCCAAATCAAACTCTTGGAGGATAATAATCCTCTTTGAGTATTTTCCCCCCAGCAATTGTCGAGACAATATGTAGGTCATGGGGTTGCATTCAGAAATCACTGTCACTGTACACAAAAGAATATAATGAAGAAAACATTGAACGGCTTGAACATCAGCCAATGCTAACTTCTCGACATGGGCATAATGTGTTTCGAGGTCAAGAAGGTTACGAGACAAGTAATAAATAACATGCTCATGACCGCCATCATCGTCTTGTACCAAAAACATGGAAATCGTGCTGAAAGCGGCAGCTAAATAAAGGGAAAAATCACGATGATAATTTCAAGGGCGGAGGAGAGGAGCATTGACCAACAATGTTTTCAACGCATAAAAATATTTCTGAGCGATCTCATCCCAATAAAAAGGAACACCCTTCTTTAACAATCGTGTGAATCCTTTAGCTACTTCAACATATTTAGGTATAAAACGACGTAGAAAATTAGCTTTCCCTTGTAAACTCTACAACTGATGCAATGAGGAAGGAGAGGGGAGATTGATAATAGCCTCAACCTTGAGAGGATCCACACAAATCTCATCTTTGGAAACGATAAACCCTAAGAGTCTACCGGAATCGACGTAGAAGACACACTTGTGCAGATTAAGAAGAATGTTATAATGTCTACAACGAAGAAAAATCTGATGAAGATGGTCAGGATGGTTCCTACGCTTAGCTGAATGAGTTGGAAGGTCATCCAAATAAGGCTGAACAATGTGGCGAATATCATGAAAGGAATAAGACATCGCGCACTGAAATATGGCCCCGACATTCTTCAAACCAAAAGGAAGCTTCTTATATGCAAAGGTTCCCCAAGGACAGATGAAGGCAGTCTTGTGTTGATCAGTCAGGAGAATGTTGATCTGATTATAACTCGAAAAACCGTCCATAAGGGAAAAAATCTCGCTCTCGGCACAGTTGTCAATGATTTTATCGATGAAGGGAGTAGGATAATTATCCTTAGGACAAACTCGAATGATATCATGATAGTCAACACAGACATGAATAGTGCCCTGTTTCTTGTCTACAGGAACAACATTAGAGACCCATTCGGTCAATGGAATCAGATAAATGAAACCATCTTTGAGAAGCTTTTCCACTTCGGCCTTAATGGAAACATCTTTCCTAGGATGCACCAGACGAAGGCGCTGACGAACAGGTTTCTAACCAAGGTAAGTAGGAATTTCAAGTACCATGATGCTAGGATAAATTTCGGGCATTTATTCATAGGAAAATGCAAAGACATCACGGAATTCATGAAAAAGAATAGTATATACTTGCACTTCATCAGAATAACAAGTAACCCCAATATGGATGTTCTCGACGATTCCCGATTTAATGGAAATTTTGATAGGCATCGTCTGAGTAATTTTACTCAATTTACCTTTCGAAAAAACTTCATGGACCTGAACAGGTGTTTGAAGCAGAGGAGAAGGAACCTGAGAGGAAAAATTCTCAAGACAGGTAGACATGGCCCTGAGACTTGGTAGAAACAAGGAACGATGATGACCATCATCCCACAGTAGATCATCGAGAGACAGGGTTTCCACGATAGCCTCATCGAAAGGAAAAACTTCTTTCAAAGGATCCGGTGAATCAAAATCACCAAGCTAAGGGGATTGAGAATAGATGTCAAGAGTCACGCCCGAAGGAGCAGAATTAGAGGACGAAGTGTCTGATGCAACAATGAGTTCACAATAATCAATTTCAATCAGACTCAACAGCATCGAATCTTCGAAAAAATCAATCTGTTCAGGAGAAGGAATAACCCAGGGGTCATCAGTGCGAGAAATCATATTGACCTGGATAGTATTTGGTGGTGGAAGGGGAAAAATACCCATGAGGACAGGGTCCTTGAAAAGGCCCGGCCCGACGCTCTCATAGGGAGTAGGGATCTTGTCCACAGACAGAACGTTGTTCTCGGAAGAAGAAGTGAAGAAATACAATTGATCAACAATAATAATCTTTCCTTCATGTGGGAACTTCAAAACACGAAAGAGAGTGGACGGGATGCATAGCATGGCATGAGTCCAACTACGTCCGAGGAGATGATTATAATTGATTTTAGCATCAACAACTTCGACCTTGACGTTGATTTTCTTCCCTTCCAATGTAATCGGTAAACTAACAAGAACACCAAGAGGTTTAGATTCCCTTCCATCAAATGCTTCAATGGAATTGGGGGAAGAAGTGAGAGTTGGAGAACCAATGGCTTTCCAACAAGCATATGACATAACACAAGTGGATGCACCCTCGTCCATGACAGCCCAATGAATATTCAAACCATTAATACCAACTATAATGATGAGCGCAATTTGGTGCGAGAGTCACAGGATGAAATTCTCTAAATCGAAAGAAAGAAGGCTAGTGTCGACAGGATCGACCCCACCTATCGCAGATAGCAAAGCCTTCCGTTGTGATAGACAACTTTGAAGTACTTCTAACGCAGACATCAGAGATGGCACCTGAGCCAAATCCTCAACAATACTGTAATGTTGAGTGGCACGGGCATTAGGATTGTACGAAGACTTACGGATTACGCCTTTGGAAGGCGACCGAACAACGAATTCAACACTGGGTTGTTCAATCTCAAGAGAGCCAGAAATAGGTGGAGGAGGAGGACCATCAACGATCTCTTTCCCCACTGCCAGACACGAACTAGAATAATATTTCGATCGAGTAGCAATAGAAACGGGTGCAGAACCATTCATCATGAACACTTGCGAACCAGATGGGGCAGAGGACTGAGGGTGCTCTACCATCTGGGTCTGCTGAGGGAAAGGTTATTTAAGAATGGTCAGAGATCCTTGGGTGCCTTTGAGCAATCGAATCACTTCAGACCGTCAAGGAAAGTCCTTGGTGAAGTGCTCATCATCACAAATCAAACAAGGATACTTCGGTTTTCATTGAGAACTATCAGCAAAATGAGGTTTTGGAGAATCCTGTTTCAGGTTACCGGCTTTGGCCTTACCTTTACCCTTATTTTTACCTTTGGAAGTGTTATCTGTAGGATTGGCCTGAAAAACATTCACTTCTGCGGGTTTTCCAGAATTCAAAGTTGACTGAGAAGCTACATTATTGGAATAAGTAGACTTCCGCTTCCTAAAGTTAGATGAAGGATACTTCTGAGAAGTCTGCGATACGAAACCAATAATACCATCAACGGATGGAGTCGCTAGTGGTTTAGAAGTTCCAGGTCGAGGAGCATCAGGCAAGATATCATATAATGTGCCGGACTAAGAGTACACGAGATCAAGGTACTAGGCATAAGCAATGGATTTTTCTTCAGTTACACATGCCCACATAGCTATGTCTTTGGAAATCTGATTAACAATGGAGGTAGTGAACCAATGAGTCAGAAGCTGATCAGGTATCTCAAATTTGATCATGCGATGATGATGCCACCACTCATGAATATGATCTGAGATATGAGTAGCTCGGTCTTGTTTCAATGAAGTGAGGAGATGCGTCTCGGTCTCATAGCGGATTGGTAACTGAAAATGTGTAAGGAATGCCATGGCCAAATAATTGAAATCTTGGAAAACACCACGAGACAACTCAATGTATCACTTTGCAGCAGCACCAGTAAGAGTTCACTGGAAAAGATAAAGAATAATAGAATTTTTAACCCAAGAGTTATAATAACACCACAAGTGGTAAGTCATAACATGCGTTTGGGGGTTTTCACTAGGTTTACCCTCAAATTTAGGACAATCACTCGGAATATTGGTCGGAACCGAAGGCCAATATGGATTATGAAGAGTAGGATCATTTGTCAAATTCGACACATCAGGTAATTCCAACGTAGCAAGAAATGGTAATTGAGTATTAAAATTCATCAGAGGTCTTTGATAAGGACCTGTGTATACATTCCACCCAGTCTGAGCGAGATTTTGTTCCCACACATTTTTTCCCGAAGGATTCAGATCATAGGGATTAGAAACAGGATAATTTGGTTGATACTGGGGTTGAGGACCAAGATATTGAGTCAAAGTAGACCACTAAGGTCCTTGCTGAGTAGCATAAGGATTCTGCTGCAGAATGTAAGTATGACTTTGAAGTTGCTGATACACATATTGATTTTGAGGGTAAGAAATCTGAGGTGCCCTATATACCGGTTGATTTTGAGGGTACGGAATCTGGGTTGCGCTATATACCAGTTGATATGAAGCTTGAGGGTAATAAGCGCCCTACAGTTGTGCAGGTTGACCTTGCGGAGTAGGTTGAGCAGGGTAAAAAGGTAAAATCAGCTACGGAAACGAAGGAAGCTACTGGTGGGCAGGTTGCAACGGCTGTTGAACTAGTTGAACTAGCTGTTGAAATGGTTGTTGAGGGCCACCAGGTGAACCTTGTGGGAAAGGTTAGCCTGATGGTTGTGACGGCCCAGGTTGTCCCTGATAACCAAGTTGACCCAGAAAAGGACCGTAGGATTGTCCTGGTTGCACAATATTTGGGCCATACTGAACGTGCGGCTGTGATTGAGGTGCAACAGGTTGTCCCTGTGGTGGATAAACTTGCCCCCCAGGACCAAAATATGGTTCAGGTTGATTCAGAGGTTGACCTGAGAGACCTGAGGGTTTTCCATGTTGGACCAAAGGCTGTCCTTGTAGAGGTTAGCCTTGTGGATCGTATGGTTGTCCCTGTGGACCAAAAGCAGGGCCCTGCTGAGCTAAAGGTTGTCCCTAAGAGGTTGTCCTTGTAATCCAAAGGGTTTCACAGGCAAAGTAGGTCTAAATTGAGAAACAACTTGATGAGGATCAATAGGAGGAAAATAAACTGGAATACCACGCTCATCATAATAAAGCGGATATGAATAAACAGGATTACCAACTGCATCATAGTGATGGGACAAAGGGTGACTAGGAGCTTAGGACTGCTAAGAACCCTAAGAGGTTTGCTGATGAACAACCAACAGATATTCCTCAAAAGTAAGACCGCCAAGAATCACAGGAGTAGTGGAAACTACACTAGAAGCAGGTGAGGCTTCCGTCGAAGGAGCATAACGTTGGTGAATATCCAACATCTGCTCGTCAAACTCATAAGTAGAAACCAAAGGTGTAGATGAAGCCACACAAACAGTAGGTCGAATTGGGACAGATGTAACAGTAACTGATCGATCTAATACCGAAGGCGATGGTCCTAATGAAGGGAGGACTCAACTCTGAGGAGGAGTTACTGTGCTGGATTGTGCTATGGATGCAACACCAAACATAATCTAACTCAAAGACCTATAGCCAGTCGAAAGTGACACTGAAGGTGGAGAAGATTGGATAGAGGCACGAGAGAGATCTTCAGGAAAGAGTTGATATTCTCCTGTGGAAACAGGCATTCCTTCACTGCCAATAGGACTAGATGAATCCATATCTGAGTCTGTCATAATATCTTCAAAAATACTACAGGGACTAGGAGGTACCGTAGTAGCAACAAAAGGCGATCTAGACGTAAGAGGAGGAAATTCTCTTTCTTCCTTAAAACCAGACCAAGTGCTTGAAGGAGGCCAATTGAACTCAACCGGTTCGTCAAGCGGAGATCGAGTAGCAAGGGGTTGGATAGATAGTAGAGTCGGCTGTGAAAACTCAGCAGACCTAGTGGACTGAGGGGTTTCAAAAGAAACGTCCAGAAAAGAACCACCACTAGGAGGTAGTGAAGACGAAGAAACTGGAGGTTTCACCACTTTGACCATATATCAGAACAGGAAGGAAAAGAGAGAACCAATCGAAGGCTCCAAGATCAAGAACTAAGGAAATCAATCAAACCAAGTAACAAACTTTTAATAGGTGTGTAATCGTAGGTGATTAATTTTATAACATTGAAACCAAAATTTGTTGTTTCATGTTTTAAGAGTCGAGAAACAGACAAAAGATGACTCTAGTCACTTTCAATTTGAAACGAGCATGAAATGACAAGTGCTCGATGATATTTTACTTATTTAAAGATTCATGAAAATATTGAAACGACTACTCAGGTATTCTAAGCAAGAGGGTATACCAAGTTTCCGTGAACTGCCATATACACCTTGGTGATCAAATGAAAGAGAAATGACCAAGGACCTAACGTACATGCAGGTAGTCTCCCTGAATTTTTTGTTCGGTGTATCACGGTTACAAGGAGACAGATTCGGCTTCCTATAGATAAAGTATTGCAACCTAGAGGGGTCTCCCTTTATATACGCGATGGTATAGGGAGCACAAGTCTGTACTAGCACTGTCTGAAGCCAAAAGGCGAGCGACAACTACTAGGTTTTAAGATGCCGGATCACGTCTCTAGCATAGACCATTAGAAATTTTTCGTTAGGTATCAATGTTTCCTTAGGTTCATTGAGTAAATTTTAAAGTTGATCTTGGATTATGTTTCAATTTCCAAGCCCTATCGAATTTGGAGCTCAACTTCCTAAATGCAAGCTATATGAAAATGAACATCATTTCAATTCGATGAATGCTAGTTATAAGAAGGATAGAAATATTTCAAACAAGAAAGCAATGAAAATATGCGAAGAAACTTCTAATGCCCTTAATGCAATCAATCGAAAATGAAATTCCTTCCTAGATTGACAAATACTAGTTATGTAAAGGAACGTTTCACTTTCGATGCAACAAAAGAATGCAAAGATATTTTTTTTATTTTTCAATGAAATAAAGCACACAACATACTAATTCAATGGAAAACAAAATAAACACTAGTTTGAGTTTTTCGAATGTAGGGTTTTGAAATTGAATGACTCAACCAAAGCGAAACAGACACAAAAACATGCAAGTTAATGGAGCAAACTTTTAATCGGAAAAGAGATTTTTCCAAAATGACACAAACTAGCAAAGTAATCGATGCTCAAAGTATTGAAGAAGAAGGACTAATCGAAAAAATGAAAAGACTGTTTAATCGACAAAACAAAAGGATCAATAAAAACTTAGTCTAATGACCCGAAACGAGACTGATAACAATCAAACAGACTTGTTCTCAAACAGAAGGCTCGGTGTGCAAGAACAATTAGAAACCCTAAGGTCTTAAATGACACCGATAAGAAAATGGACAAACGACTGAAGGAAATGAGTCTACGATAGTCAACACAGTCTCAAAGGCTTAATCACACTAAAAAATAACCTAGAAGCAAGAACAAATGACCAAAACACTCATTAAGGAGGTCAAACCAAAACCTACAGGGGTTGGCGTGACTATAAGGTTGTAATCTGCGCCATACAGAGGTTGGCACGAGTGCTAAAAGAGCAACCTGCACCAATCGGCGCGACTGTCCAGAAAAAAACTGCGCCAAGCTGGATACCTATGGGAAAAAGAGGAAAAACCATAACCTAATGAGCAGAGGTCAACCTTGAGACTCTGAGCTGAACAGAGGATTGAAACTCAGCAAACAAACTAGAAAAAGACAGATAACTAAACCAAATAATCGAAACTGATCCAATAGGATGCAACAACAAACTTGCACTGATCCCCAGTGGAGTCACCAATTTGATATGAAGGTAAATCCTCTCTGCAGATAGAGACGATCCCTCTAGCCCTAGGGTGGGTCTAGTAAAAAAAGGACACACTAAAGTGTTGCTTCCTAGTTAATGAATGAACAAAAGACACAGTAGATTGACCTACCTTGAATCCAACGTTGTCTTCATTACAGAAAGAGTAGTTGCCTCTCACTCCTGCCTTGGAAACTCACAATATGCTCATTGTTACGCTCAGATACCTGCACATAGGACACAGAACAAGAACAAAATATGACAGAGTAGTTTCACTCATAACTATTAGCCAGTCAAAAAGGGCTAATCACATCACATCAAATAAACATCATAACACAATAGTGGAACCAAACAGTAGTCATGTATATAAATGAATAGAAGGAAGAGTACAACTGATGCTTTGATGTTGCAATCTCCTCCAGCAGGGTTCAAGCGAAGCGTGTCTCAAATGTTGGTTAGGGAATTCGGACAGGATGAGGGCATGGACTCAAGCTCTCTTAGAAGTCATCGATTCAAGCTTCCTCAACATAATTCCTTCTTATTCTATCTTCTCTAGTAGCTCAACTATCGTATGTATAATTCTCCAAGTTTAGCTATCCTTTAGGAGAGTTCCAAAGGAGGTGGAAACTACTAACTAAAGCAAGGAGTCCATGGTTGTTTTAGTTCAACCACTCCCAATGACTCATCCTCGAGGTGGTTGGAATGGAACCTCCACCTATATTTTAAAAAAAAATTCCATAAACATGTTGGCACAAGTGTCTAACAGGCACAAAGCGCCAACTGGCACGGGCTTAGTGTTAAATTTCTCTGTCGGCGCGAGGGTGTAACTGTCTACTCACACCAAGGCAAAAATATGGATTTTTACAACTCTGCTCAGAGAATTGTCAACAAGAAGAATGTTGCTTTCATCAAAAGGGATGCAAGGATGGTATTTACAAAGCATGAAACTGCTTATTGGTCATAGAAATGACCCTCCAATGTGTGAGTTGGGGATTGCAGGGATAGTGACAAAATGTTGTGTAACAAGGATCATCAAACTTGACTTGAAGATCTTGCAAAGTTTGCTTCTTCCAGAGAACTTGAGTACAACAATATGCTACCATGATATATTCTGCTTCTATTTTGGATAATGAGATTGAAGACTACTTTTTACTTAACCATGAAATAATTCAACCACTTATATATAATATTTCTCCATAGGTACTCTTTCGATCATCAACACTTCTTGCCGAATCTGCATTTGTATAAGATGGGATAACTAGATCATTTCCTTTGGGATACCATAAACCATATTTTATTGTGCCCTTAATATATCTAAGAATTCTTTTGATGACAATAATATGACATTCCTTTGGTGCTACATGGAATCTTGCTACTTGTCCAATTGCCTGCATTACGTCTAGACAAGAAGTTGTCACATATAGAAGACTACCAAACATAGATCTATACAACCTCTGGTCAACTATTTTTTCCTCATTTAATTTGTCTTGTTCTAGAGCTTCTTCTTCATCCTTCACAAATTCTCTTTCGGATCCCTTAGATTTTCTTGAAGGGAAAATCTCATCATCATCCTTTGTAACACAATCTTCATTATAAACTATATTCATTATAAACAAAGGTTTCCTAAGAGACAAATTGTTGACATCTTTACCAAACCATTACCTCATGAAGAATTTGAGTATCTTCACCAAAATATTGGGATTCTCCCAAGTTCTCATTAGACTCTTTCTCTTATCTAACTGTTGTAACATTATTTGGTTTTGACAAGTTAGCATGTTACTTTAAAAAATAAAAATAAAATGCTAAGTTAGGACATGGATGAAAAAGAAAAATTAAAAAATGTTAGGAAAAATTATGTTTTTATGCATCCATGTCAAAATAAAAATGTTAGAGTTAGTTTCCCTAAGGAAAGAAGGCAAAGAAAAAAAATGTTGGGAAGCAAACAAAATGAAAAAATGTGATGCTTTAGTCTTCAAAAAATAAATCATGGTCGTTTATTTAAATGCGTTGATTTACCATAAATATTAAATATTAATTAATGATTATTTGATTCTTTAAAAAGGGGTTATATTTTTATGAGTTAAATAAATCACATAGCGCATATTTTTCTATCTTAAAGTCACTAGAGGAAAAAAGGTCAAATCACACAAAATAAAGTGATGGCAAGTTTCACAGATGATCTTTCACCTGCTCAAGATCGACGACAGAGGATCACTTCGCGACCTCCCGACCATTTCTCGTTAATGCAAGGGGGCAGGGGGTCCGAAAAGTGGTTTTAATGGTTGCCTCTTTTCACAACGTGTCAACACCACGCGAATTTGTACCCCCTCCACCCAAAACCACAAACCAAAAGGTACCCCCCTGACAGTAAAATCCTTCCAACCGTTTCCTCATGCGCCTCAAGCCAACGGATCCTTCCCTCTGAGCCATAAACATTGTTCATCCAACCATTGAAATCCCTCCATGTCATCCAACTATTACCCTCCTACGCTTCCACTCCCTAACCCTTTTTACCCCTTCGTTCACACGATCATTCCCTAACCGTTTGATGCACCGTTGCTCATTAAAACCCGCTCCTGAACTGTTAAACTACTATAGTCACTATCGAGGTCATTAAACCTAGGTTTCCACTTATAAAATGGTTTATGGAGTGCCTTATATCACTTTACCTTCTTGTCTATTTGTCACGACCTGCCATCTTTGCATTCTGCGACCACTATAACCCTTTCTGCAATCGCTTGATCCTCACATTATTTCTCCCATTCTATATCCCTATCTAAAATGGCCCCGAAAGCCAAGACCAAAAAACATGTGACCCCTAAAGGCAAATCAAAGAAACAGGTGGTTGAATAAGTGTAGGTCACCAACCTGGTTGTAGAAGAAATCCATGCTCCTACACCACAGCCCAACCTGGATCTGATACCCCTCACAGGTGCCTTATTTAAGGTCTCATATGCTCACTATGAATTCGATTTTCATGAGCTATATCTATGGCTAAGAAAAAAACACACATATAATCAAGACCCTATCAAGTTCTGAGAATCTATGTTGCCCCTGTTTTCCTTTCCACATACCCATTCTTTCCCTGACCTTATTTCATGGTGCCAAGCAAATTATGATCCCATAAAAAGAGCAATGGTGGCTCAAAATGGAAACATTCTGATCACCATCTCTCCAAAGAACATAAACCAAATGCTCCTCATCCCTTCATTTGGTTCTCTATCCCATTTTTCACCTGTTGTTCTTATAGACCTCTACCATAACCATCCCACAGAGAGCCTAGATATTTGAAATATTCCTACCTAAGGATGCAGAATTGCCCAAGAAAAATCCACCATACTCATCCTCAATCTTTCCTGAAGCCTCTAAACACTGCATTTCACTTCTTTCATACCTTCTAGGATGCCCAAACGACCAAACATTTGATGAACCCATCATGGGGTTCTTATCCATTTTTAGTAAAGAAAAAGCACCATTGTTCATGTATAATTACAGCCAATTCTTGGTTGAAAATATACATGAAAAATTCATGAATTTCACAACTAAGGGTGTGTTTAATTACACTTCTGTAATTATTCACATGTTTATTTTTCAACAAACAGAGATGCTACCTATCCACTTCAATAAACATGATGCACAAGGAGTGAATCAATCAATGATTCACTGGACAGAGTTAGTTAGAGCTACATCAACAACAACTACTTTTGTAGATTTCATAGACTCCTTCATACACCTAGTGAAGCAGCTACGTACTAGTCAGACAAAACCCAGAATTGGGGAAGAGATCAAAAGGATCTTACACTTGAGTGAGCAAGCCAAAACTGGGGATTGGTGTTTATACCAAAACTACATAGAAATCAAAGTATATGGTTGTGAACTCCCACCATATAAGCTTCCAAGATATGTCCCTATGAGATTCTTTTCCTTAGAATATATTAGACAAATGATAAATATGGATGACCTCCATTTTGTTTCAGTGAAAAGGAAATCTCAGTTCAAGCTCAAGGCAAGCATTGGATCCTTCATCTGTAATACCAGAATAGTTGGTGTTGAATTTGATGAAATGTTAAAGAAAATGGGTTTTCAACCAAGTTTCACTTGGTCTTATGACCCACATGGCATTATTTCTGCTCTAAGAGTTGAAATCAAAACATCCTCCTATATTCATACCTCCAGAGAAAAAATAGAAAAATATATCAATCAAGATGAATGGGTCGAAGCCACTCTTCAGGAGGCAGATGAACAAGTTCTTTCAACTTCTAATGTGCAGACCCCAGTCCTTGAGAGTAAGAAGCATAAAAGAGTTAGAGAAGAGCTTCCATCTGCCAAAGAAATCATGAAGGAGCTTATCTTGTAGCACAAGAAGCCAAAGCTTGGTCCAGCTTTACTTTCAGAGGGAGAAAAACCAGAGATTATTGATTTGGGAGAGACTAAATTTTATACCTCAACAAGTGTTCCTATGACTCCTCCATCATCATCTCCTACTAGAGAACCTCTGGAGATTATCCAGCACTCAGATGCGAGCACTTCTGAAGAACAGAAAATTTTCTCTAAATTCTTAGACATTAAGCATAAAAATGAGGCATTAAAATCTAATGTCTATAGTCAGTTCTGGAAACAAACATCAACTTCCTATAACAGGCTTCTCACTGCCTTTGACAGTGAGAAAGGAAGGATGCAAATGGCCTTTTTGCAGGCAACAGTTCCTTTTGCAAAGAATCATGCTAAATATAAAAAGATTGTGTTTTCTTTTGATGCAAGTCAATCCATCCTATAGATCAGATGGACATGCATAGACAGTTTGGGGAGATTCTCTTCTCAATCATGACAGCAACATCCATGTCACTATCCAAACTGAAGACTGCATTGTCAAAAGTTCAAAATCAGCTAAAGACTGAAAAAATCTCTTCATTGGCCAAAGACAACATATTGAAGTCTTTGGAGGATCTTGTAGAGAAATTTGGATATGATCCAAATGGCTGCAAAGCAGTTGAGGAAATTATTAAAAAGAAGAATGCAAACATATCTTCTTTGCGCAAACAGCTCAAATTTCCCTCAACTAAAGATGCACAGACAAAGAAAATTGTAAAAAGTGAATACATCAAAGAGGAGATGCTCAGATTTATCATTGAGAAAAACATTCAAATAAGAAAGATGGAAGAACAGATTGAAGAATTATTAAAGGAGAAATCAGCAGCACAGGTTGCTACTGATCAAAATACAACAGTTCAAACATCTTCTGTAGGTACATAGCTTTCAACATCCTTGACAACAACTGATATAACACAATTGACACGGGATTTGGCTATTCAAAAGCAGGAACATGAGAAGTTGCAGCACAGGTTTCAGATTTTAGAATCACAGAAGATAAAAAATGATACCTTATATATGGAGGAAATGAAAAAGTCCCACAAGTTGGGACTTAAGGTGAAAGAACTAGAAGGTAAATATTTAATGGTAGCAACATTGGCTGAAGCCAAGCAGAACATTTAGGAAGACATCAGCAAGTCTATGATAGAGGTATGGCCATCCATACAGATTATTTTTTAACTGCAACAATTTTATAGATCAAGAAAGTTTTACAGAAAAGGAATTTAATCAACCAACTACCAACAAAATGTGGAGCTTTGAATACTGTTGTTCAAAGGTTTCATACAAATTTTAATGTCTTAAATCATAAGGACTACCAGGATTGGTAGGATTATATGAAAAATTATTAAATTAGAAGATTACTATAAAAATTTATATACTATTACAGTGGATAAGTCAAAAGTTGCAGGTATCAAAGGACAGATTATGGGGAAAGCATTTTTAGAAGCTTTGCAGTTTGATTTGATCATTCAACATCAAATCAAACATTTGTTCATTCAGAAGCCTACTTTCAAGAGATATATAGAGGTAGATGAAATCTTTAGAAAAATGTTGAGTGTAGAAATCCCAAGTCAAGATAAATGGGATAAATTTTGTGAGACCATCGAGTAAAAGTATGATATTTACAGCATGCTAGCACAACAGATTTTCAAGTGTCCAATCATCAACAACCTCCATCAAAAAGGGCCAAGTCATCAATAGCTTCCATGAAAACAAAGACACATCATCTATCTATTTCCTCATTCTATTCTTCTCTATTCTATTATTGTAATCAGTTTAAGATATTTCTAAGTTTTAGAAATTAGTATAAGTAACTCTCATTTCGAGTTATTAAGGGTTGCACCCTTGGATAAGAAAATTTTTGTAAGCAGAATTGTACAAGTTTTTCGATCATCAATAATAGAAGAAGGATTCTAAATTTGTCTCATACAACTTTGTTCCTTCTGTGAGTTTTTCCGATTTTCATTACATTTTGTCTCTTCATATGTTTAATTGTTATCAAGATAATCAGGTGAGATTAATTTTGTTTCAGTTATCTTACAATTCCTCTTGAAGTTATTATTAATATAAAGAATGATTTACTAAACAGTTTGTTGATGTAAGTCCATTTCATTTATAAATTGTCAGTATCTTGATAATGTTTAATGTATTTTGTTGAACTTTTAGACATTTCTTAAAGGTTTTCAAACTTATGATAAATTAAAGAATTCAATCTAAATATTTGGTTATCATATCTTCTTACATAATTCTACTTAACCATTTACAAAATATTAATCACTATGTGAGATAAACAAGCATCCCTTATTCATATTTAACGATATTGTCTAAAATATTTAATCAATAATTGTTTTCAAAATTTATTTTATACATTAGTAATCCAAAATTTAAAAAACACAACAAAACATTATAGATGCTTTGACATAATTATTGACCCCAATTATCTCAAGGGACAACCTCAATTTTTCCTCGTTGCTTGGGAACGAATTTTATTTGTTTTCCCTGGGACAACGATAAAACCCTATTCCTTTAAAGGTGATTAAAGGTTTAGTTAGGTCAAAAAAAATCACCTGTCGATTTCACTGTGACCAAAATGGCTCCTTCAAAGCATAATAGGTCTCATTCTGACTCTAAAATTGTCTTACCTTTATCAGATCCAGAGAGACGGGTAAGACAAGATTCTTCCAGAAGAAGGCATCAAAACCCTTCTTCTACTCCACAACAGGAGATCAATATAATTCTCGATCCTTTCAGATCTGGACCTATTCCTTTAGAATCAGAAGACATACCTCTTAGAGTGCATGAGTTAGTATCCAAAGGAGTGGATTTTCAATCAGCCTTGTTAGTTCATTCTTTAGAATCCTATAAATTACCTGAGGACCCTTCTGAATCTCCTATATCAGAGCAGGATTTGGATCTAAACTTACCTGGATTCAAACCTACTAATTTCATTTCCTCTGTTACATATTATGCGCCTTCTACTTCACACCAACCAGAAGATCTCTTTTCTCTCTATTCTAATCCTTTATTTGAACACAAGAAAGGAGAAAAAGAGGTTCAAAAGTTTGTCATTTAAACTCCTTTAAGATCCAGAAGAAGGTTTTCTATCCCATTTCAGTCTCCGCCTTGTTCTACACCTCATTCCTCACCTCCTTCTCCTCCATCTTCACCTTCAAACTCTACTTCTTCTTCTTCAACTACTAATACTCATTCTTTTAAATATTCAAGTATGGTTGGTTTTAGACCAATTGTACAAGCAAGATATGCTCCCCTCTTACTCCCTAATCTTCTAAATGATTTTCCTCCTAGATATCTAAAGAATCTCCCTAGATTTAATGGAGAAACTAGTTTATCAGCTAAAGAGCATCTGGCAACATTTCTAGATTTTGTTGATAACATGAACATAGAACATGAAAATGTTTATATGAAATTGTTTGTGCAATCCCTAGAAGGAAATTTCAGGATTTGATTTAAACAACTACTAGTTCATTCTATTAGGTCCTGGCAAGAATTAAATAATATCTTTAAAAATCAATGGGGAGTGAAAAAGGACCCTGTGTATTTCTTAACTGAATTTGAAGAACTTAAAAGAAATTATGGAGAACTAGTTGTATATTTCATCAAAATATTTAATAAACTTTATCACAAGATGCCTCCTGATTGTAAACCTCCTGTATCAGCATCTAAGGTTAGATTTTCAAAGCCTTTGAAGATTACTTTGCTATCATGTTAAGAGAAAGAACATCCTGAACCATAGAGGATATGCAAACAAATGTTATATAAGTTGAAGTAAATAGGTCTGCATCAACTAAGCTAAAAGCTAAAGCTGAAAAAGCCCAGAAGAAATTAAAATCAAATTAGGAAGCTTCTTCTTCCTCTAAATCTAAAAATGAAGATTCAAAAATAAAATAAATCACATCACTTCTTAGAAACCTATCAAATAGGATTTCAAAGATTGAAACTCAACCTAGAACAGTCCAAAAAATTGTTTCTAGACCCCAAACATGGGTCCAAGGTCAATATAAAAAGTCTTCTCCATTAAAAATTCTTCAGAGACCACATAATGATCAACAAGTACCTACACCATTGTTGATTGATGATAAAAAACCTGATGATAATACTTTATCTATCACTAAATATATTACTAGCATAGATCATACATCTCTTCAGAATGCCATTGTTCTTGTTCCTCAAAGTCAAATCCTCAAGATGACCAAGATACTTCTCAGGTTTCTAAATATCAAGCCTTTTCTGAGTTTTTGATTGCAAAACTCAATAGAAGGTATGACTTAAGACCTAGAGCTGGTTTTGGTAGAACTCCTAAAAACCTTGACATAAATGAGCCTCAAGTAAAAAATATTGAAACAAAAAATACTTTTATTCAACCTCTAAATCATTCAAGTGATTCTGCTCAAATTGATAAAGCTATATTGACTGATTTTAATGTGGAAAAAGAGTTAAAAAGAGTTAAAATTCCTATTCCACTTTCAGAACTTTCCAAAAAGCCTGGATATAAGGGTCAAGTTGCAAAATGGATCCAAAACTCTAGTGTGGATGACAAAGGAGATATTATTAGTATGCAAAATGAAAGACCCACCATAGCTTTTGGTCCTAGTTCTGATATGATTGATGAATCCATACCACCTTTCTATGTAACTTTGAAAGTACATGACTCCTTGCTATACAATTGTATGTTGGATTCTAGAGCTTCACACAATCTAATTCCTAAGGTCATTATGGAACAACTTAATTTGGATATCACTCGAATCTATCATGACCTATATATCTTTGACTCGAAAATATTGCAATGTTTAGGACTTATAAAATATATAGTGGTTACTTTACATCAAATACCAATCAAAATTGTTGCATTAGACATAATTGTCACTGATATTCCCCCTAAATTTAGAATTCTTTTATCAAGATCATGTTGTGCCAAATTAGGAGGGAGTCCTTAAATGGATTTGTCCTTTGCCACTATTCCTGTATATGGTGGAGAAAGCCTTAGGTTATATAGGGAAGTCAGATTCTTAAACACTGTTTGCAAAGTATATCAAGGTAGAAACCATTCCATTTATGCAGTTGACTGGGACTTTAGTTTCTTTCAACTATCATCAGATATTTCACAGAATTCTCAACTCAAGATTGAGGATGTAGTTGAAACTCCTAAATATGTTTAAACTGATATTTGGAAACTTTTTTTTGATGGATCTTGCACCAAATATGGAGCTGGAGTAGGATTTGTTTTAATTTCACCCGATAAAGAAAATATCACTCAATCATGCAAGTTATATTTTGAAGTCACAAATAACGTTTTTGAATATGAAGCTTTTATTCTAGGATTATAGCTTGCTAAAAGTTTAAAGGTGAAAAATTTGAGTGTCCTTAATAATTCAGAACTTATAGTAAGACAGGTTAGTAATATTTGTCGAACAAAACATCCTAGACTCGGGTCTTACAGAAATGAAATTTGGGATACCATTGAAAATCCTTTAATGCTTTCAATATCACTTTTATTCCTAGAAATGAAAACATTCATGCGGATTCCTTAGCTGTTTCTGCCAGTTCCTTTAAGATACCAGATCAATTTAAGATACAATACCAAATTCAAGTCAAATATATTCCATCCATTCCTGATAATCTAAAGCATTGGAAAATATTTGAAGATGATGAACAACTGAAATATTTTCTTCAAGTTATTGATGAATTTTCTGTATTACAAATTGAAGAAGATTACACAAACATAAATGAAGCTACTAAAGGCAAGGAAAATTCAAATCTAAGTTCAAAAGTAGTTGATCATAATATTATACAACTGTCAAATAATTTTATTCCCAAAGGACTTGTTCCTTTAGAAAAAATATTTGATCAAAATGATGTTCCTATAAATCCATTCTCTGTTTCTCCAGAAGATGATATTGAAGAAACTAACATTGGCATTGATGAATTGATTAAAAATATTAAACTTTGTGCATCTTTAGCTCTTGAGATTAAATCTGAATAAATCAAACTTCTTAAGGATTATAAAGATGTTTTTGCTTAGTATTATGCTGATTTGAAAACTTATGACACATCTCTGATAGAGCATAAAATTCCACTACAACCTAAAGCAAAACCCTATCAACAAAAAATAAGAAGAATGAATCTAGTTCTAATTCCCACCATAGAAAAAGAACTTAAAAATATTTTATATGCCCAGATAATTGTCCCTTTAAGATACTCTAATTGGGTAGCCAATTTATTCTCCGTCATAAAAAATAATGGTGAAATAAGACTCTATGTGGATTTTAGAAACCTTAATAGATCATCTATGAAAGATAAATATCCACTTCCAAAGATGGATAAGTTACTCCAAAGGGTGTCAAGTGCTAATATACTCTCCATGCTTGATGGCTTCTCTGGTTATAAACAGAGATTGGTGAATTCAGAAGACAGAGAGAAGACGACCTTTACTACACCCTGGGGTACATTTATGTATGCCAAGATTCCTTTTGGCCTATCAAATGCAGTAGCAACATTTCAAAGAGCTATGGACTTAGCCTTTGTTGGGAAGGTAAACAAATTTTTTGTTATTTATCTTGATGATTTAACTATTTTTTCTGAATCAGATCATAAACATTTAAAACACTTGATGAAGGTTTTTGGTAGGTGCAGAAAGTTTGGAATATCTCTCAATCCCAATAAGTCCTTGTTTGCCATCAAATAAGGAAAGTTACTAGGCCATATCATTTCAAAGGATGGAGTAGTAATATATCCCAAAAGGGTCTCTGTTATTCAATCATTATCATTACCTAGAAATAAGAAAGAGATACAAAAATTTTTAGGAAAGATTAACTTTTTGAGAAGATTTATACCTAACTATGCTGAAATAGTTAAAGACATTACATATATTCTCAAAAAGAATCATGAAGTCAAATGGACCATTCTTGCAAGATATGCATTTGATCAAATAAAGAAGGCCATTTCTAAAGCTCCCACCTTAGCTAGTCCAAACTACTCTGAGCCTTTCATTATATTCTCCTTTTCTTCTGAAACCACCCTTGTTGCTATCCTTTTGTAGAAAAATGAATATTATCATGATCAACCCATATCATTTTTTAGCAAGGTAATGAAAGCTACAGAACTCAAGTATGATATCATTGAAAAACAAGCCTATGCCTTAGTTCAAACCCTGAGATCTTTTAGAATGTATGTCCTCCATTCTACCATTGTTTCTTATGTACCTAACAATGTTATAAATGTAGAAATTTGAATAGCTGATATATTATTCACCGATATTCTCCTGATCACACACTATTTTAGCTTCATGCATAGTACAAAATCTCTTCTACCACTGATCATTAATTGCGGAAATAAAATCAATTGCATGCACACATTAAAACCACAAACAATCACACATATGAACACAGTATTTAATGGGAAAGCTTAAAGTTGAAAACCCCAACTATCTGTATATTATATGTCGTGGAGATCATGTAACAATCATAGTACAAAGCTCCTCACAAGCTCTCAGCACCACCTCCAATTGCTACACACTATCAAGCTAGATCTAGCAAATCACATGCTCCAATATTTTGCCACTTGATAGCCAGCCTCTATTGCATTATCAATGCTATGGGATGGCTCATTAAATAACATAAACCACCTGGCTTGTACTGCGCAATCCTCATGGGCTTCACCAATCACTGGTTGTTGCAAATATGCAACAGTATAGTCACAATTGATAGTTAACCTGCTCTTTCACCTATTTTTGCACTGGTCTCCACTAAAAATGTCCATGCACTGAAGTTAAATGATGTATTCTTTAGTTGATTAATGAGTTTATAATTAGTGAATTAATTAATAATTAATTCACACCACTCTCACTAATTGTATCGATTAGTTAAACTAGATACAAATAGCTCAACTATGTTTAGATTAGTTAAACTGAATACAACTCCACTAACTTCCTCAATCAACTCCACCAAAATCTGTCACATGAGTTCTAACTGAAGTATCCATGAAATAGCTCCACTTAACCCTCAGGAATAGCGTAATTCCTTCTGTCAGCTCCTGTGCCACATCTGTGCACTTAACTGAAGTGCTCCAATAGAATAAGATAATGTTTAGAGTCCAAATATTATTAAGAGCTAATAATATTTGACATATCTATTTTTAGACTGGCAATCTAAAAATAGATTCCGCCCAGTATGTCTAAAAATACAAGTCCATCTATTTTATCCGACTTGACCAACCATCCACAAATAGCATCCTGCAACTCATAGAACATGATCCATATCTATAAAAATAGACTTTGCGCCAAAATAGCCTGCGGGCCCACTTAGTGAAGGCGACTCCTTTCCACTAAGCTCATCATCTTGTTTCAATCTCAACAATAAAAATTTTTCTTACACAACCAAACACTGATGGAAGAAGAGGAATATGGATTACTCAAATACTTGATTTTGACCTCACCATTAAAACCACCAAGTCAGTAAAACGACAAGGTTTAGCTAAATTTTTAGGTAAATCTAATTGAAAAGTGTTAGGCATAAACTCTGTTTTTGAAGTCTCTGAGAAGCGTACACAAGAAAATTTTTCAAATCTAGAAAGGGAGAATCCATAAGAACCTTCCTTAAATGCAGAAGGGGAGAAGCCACAAGAACCTTGCCAAGATTCTCAAGGAAAGAATCCACAAGAACCTTCTCTTTCAACTCAAACAGTTCTTGGTCACATTGATGAAAAGTGTGTACTATCAGATTGGTATGCAGATATTGTTCATTTTCTAATCCATTTTGAGTGTCCATCTGAGTTTTCAAAAATCCAGTGCAAAACACTTAAATTGAAATCCATCAAATATTGTATCATCAATTCCAACTTATACTGTAAAGATCCTCTTAACATACTATTACTTTGCTTGACATAATCAGATAATGAAGGAATGATTGATCAGTTTCATGCAGGAATATGTGGAGGCCATTATGCTCAGAGAGAAACAACATACAAAATACTAAGGGCAGGATTCTATTGGCCCACTCTGTTTTCACAAGTGGGAGCAAAGGTTAGAGCCTGTGTTCCATGTCAAATGTTTGCTAGTAAGAAAAAACTAGCATCTCTTCCATTAGTTCCAGTGGTTGTCTCAGAACCATTTCTCCAATGGGGACTAGATTTTATAGGAGAAATTCACCCAACTTCAAGTAATCAGAACAGATGGATTTTAACTACCACTGACTATTTCACCAAGTGGGTGGAGGCCATTCTAGTTAGAAATGCCACAAATTTAGTTGTAATCAAATTTATTGAAGAAAACATTCTCTCTAGATTTGGTTGTCCTCAAAAAATAGTGACTGACAATGCCACAACATTTAGTAGTATAAATATGATTTAATTTTTCCAAAAGTATCAAATTTTACTGCATCATTCAACCCATTATTATCCTCAAGGGAATGGTCTTATTGAATCATCTAACAATATCTTAGTAAAGTTGATCAAGAAAACTTTAGAAGCCCACAAGAAAAATTGGGGCAGTCATCTTATCTATGCATTCTGGGAAAATAGGATTTCTCCCAAAATATCAAAAGGTAAATCTCCATTTCAGCTGGTTTATGGCAAATAGGTTATTTTTCCTACAAATTTTGTTTTCCTTGTGCTTTAGTTTTTACAAGAATCTACTAATGAACCTGATGATTTCTCTAGAAAAATAAATCGTATTATTGAATTAAATGAAAACAAAGATGATATTCAATACAAATTAAGAAAATATCATAATAATATGAAGAGTCTTTTTGACAGAAAGGCTAGGGAAAGAGATTTTAGAGAAGGAGATTTAGTCTTAATATGGGATGCTAGGAGAGAAGACAAAGGCAAGCATGGAAAGTTTGACAATATATGGTTTGGACCACTCAACATTTCATAGGTAAAGGGATATAATCCATTTGTGCTACAAAATTTGGAAGGACAGTTCTCAACACTGCCTATCAATGGCAGATTTCTGAAACATTATATACAGTAATGAAGGAGATCTCAGATCATCATTGTACATTATCATTTTTATTTTACCATTTCAATTTTTTTTTGTTTTCTAGAGCAAAGACTCCATAGCCCGAAGAGAAGGCACATGGAACTGTTTGTTCTCTACATCCCACAAGGGGAAGCAGTCCCCGGCTGGAGTCGATGTTGTAACATTATTTGGTTTTGATAAGTTAGCATGTTAGTTTAAAAAATAAAATAAAAAATGATAAGTTGGGATATGGATGAAAAATAAAAATTAAAAAATGTTAGGAAAAATTATGTTTTTATGCATCCATGTCAAAATAAAAATGTTAGAGTTAGCTTCCCTAAAGAAAGAAAGAAAAGAGAAAAAATGTTAGGAAGCAAACAAAATAAAAAAATGTGACGCTTTAGTCTTCAAAAACTAAATCATGGCCACCTGTTTAAATGCGTTGATTTACCATAAAGATTAAATATTAATTAATGATTATTTGATTCTTTAAAAAGGGGTTTATATTTTCATTGGTTAAATAAATCACATAGTGCATATTTTCTATCCTAAAGTCACTAGAGGACAAAAGGTCAAATTGTGTTGAATAAAGCGATGGCAAGTTTCAATAGATGATCTTTCACCTGCTCAAGATCGACGACGAAGGATCACTTCACAACACCACCACCCCCAGACCATTTCTCGTTAACGCGAGGCGGGGGGGGACTGAAAAGTGGTTTTAATGGCTGCTGCTTTTCGCAACATGTCAGTCAACACCATGCAACTTCTCACCCCCTCTGCCAAAAACCACAAAACGGGAGGTAACCTCCCCCCACCCCCCCCCCACCCCGAAATCCACAGACTGTAAGATCCTTCCAACTGTTTCCTCCCACGCCTCAATCCAACAGATCCTTCCCTCTGCGCCATAATTGTTCTCCATCCAACCATTACCCTCCTACGCTTCCACTCCCTAACTGTTTGTACTCCTTCGTTCACACGATCATTCACTAATCGTTTGATGCACCGTTGCTCATTAAAACCCCCTCCTGAACCGTTAAACTGATATGGTCATTATCCAGGTCGTTAAACCTATATTTACACTTATAAAATGGTTTGCGGAGTGCCTTATATCACATTACCTTCTTGTCTATTTGTCACAACCTGCCATCTCTGCATTCTGCGACCACTGTCACCCTTTTTGCAACCACCCGATCCTCAAATTATTTCTCCCATTATATATCCCTATCTAAAATGGCCCCGAAAGCCAAGACAAAAAAAAAGGTGACCCCTAAAGGCAAAGCAAAGAAAAAGGTGGTTGAAGAATTGCAGGTCAGGAACCCGGTTGTAGAAGAAATCCCCGCTCCTACACCATAACTCAACCTAGATCTGATACCCCTTGCAAACGCCTTCTTTAAGGTCTTAAATGCTCACTGCGAATTCAATTTTCATGAGCTATATCTATGGCTATGACAATAAAACATAGATAATCAGGTTCTGGGAATCTATGTTGCCCCTATTTGCCTTTCCACAAACCCATTATTTCCCTGACCTTATTTCTTGGTGCCAAGCATAGTATGATCCCATAAAGAGAGTAATGGTGGCTCAAAATGGAAACATTCTGATCACTATATCTCTAGAGACCATAAACCAAATGCTCCTCATCCTTTCATCTAATTCTCTATCCCATTTTCCACCTGCTGATCTTATGGACCTCTACCATAAGTTAACCTTCCCACAGAGAGCCCAGATATTTGAAATATTCCTACCTAAGGATGTAGAATTGTCAAAGAAAATCCCACCATTCTCATCCTCAATATTTCTTGAAGCCTCTAAACACTGCATTTCAATTCTTTCATACTTGTTAGGATACCCAAATGACCAAACAGTTGATGAACCCATCATTGGGTTCTTATCCATTTTTAGTAAAGAAAAAGCACCATTTTTCATGTATAATTACAACCAATTCTTCGTTGAAAATATACATGAACAATTCATGAATTTCACAACTCGGGTTTTTTTAATTACACTTCTGTAATTATTCACATGTTTATTTTTCAATAGGCAGATATGCTACCTATCCATTTCAATAAACAAGATGCACAAGGAGTGAATCAATCAATGATTCACTGGACAGATTTAGTCAAGGCTACATCAACAACAAATACTTTTGCAGAGTTCATAGACTCCTTCATACACCCAGTGAAGCAGTTGTTGCACTGAAAATTGTCATCCTGACATTATGCTATGTGTATGAGCTCATTATCACTCATACTTCCTCCTTTGCAAGTCTAACATATCAGTTCTTCATGTCAAGCCTTGAAAATAAGAGAAAAGTTCTTAACAATCTCCTTAACTTTGGTATCGCACTTTCTCTGTATCTTGCCTGCGGTCCCACACCTAATGTTCATGACTCCTGCGTACCTGAATGCACTTTCTCTGTGTTATGTGTACGAACCCCTGTAAATATTAAAAAGGCACAAGTAAACTCAAAAAATCTCACTTTCAGTAAATTCTAGAAGCCTCTAGAAAGAATCTTGCGATGACAGAACCGCTCTTTTGAGGTTCATGTATCCCTTACCTTATGGAGCTAACCCCTTGATGTGAGGAGCTTATCCCTTTGAAGGAGGATTCTATCCCTTCATAGTTGGAAATGAAACCTCCTCTTTTCCACTATAAAAAGAGGCATTGGGTAGCCTCAAGGGGAGTTCAAGCTTTAGAATTATTTGAGGTTAAGTGCTGTTGGGATTCAGACTCATTTAACTGAGATTTTTGTGAGGAGAGATCACATACCTCTATATTTCTTGGTTGGAAGAGTGCAAGGCTTGCCAAAGTAGAGGATATTCCTGCTTTGGACCCCGGGAAGGCCTGTTCAACATCAAGGCTAAGGTTGTAAGGTTTTCCTTCTTTCAAAGTTAATACAAATAAATTCATTTTTCTCAATAAGCTGTTAATTAATTGTTTATTTCATGGATTCCTTGATCACCATGATAAGAATTATATATGATGTTTACTATACAGGTGCTATTTAATGTTTTCTTTTTTGTGACTGCAAGTTTACGAAGATAACTCCTTCAAGTGCACGGGGGATAACAATTTCGAACAAGCATTGGATCTACGGTAAGTCCTTAACACCTTTATAGTATTCTTGTGTAAATCGCATATGTTTAGAGAAAGATAGGTTTATTTGGCTATTTTTTGCTAGATTACCTTTTGGTACTAGGGAGATCGATCTTGTCTGCAAGATTGATTAATCCGCTCAAAAAATTGGAAACTCCACTGAGGAAACAATCTTGTTGTTTTTGGTTCTCCTTTATTTTGATTTGAGGAAAAGTTTTTCCTAGTTTTTTATTGATGGATATCTACCTGGGTAGCTTAGGTTTTCTCTGTTTTTGAAAATTTTGAAATATTTTATGTTTTTCTTGAACTTTTCTGGGGACCGCACTTTGTTCTTTTGCACAGTGCGTGAAGTTTCGCACTTTCCTTAAGTAACCAGTGCGGGACCGCACCTGTTACTTCTGGGAGCCTGCAGACCCTATTAAAATTTTGGAAAAACTCCAGATTTATTTTTTCAGTCTATCTTTAATTTTATTTAGAGTTTTTAGTATCTACCCAAATTGGCATTGTTTCTGTCAAAAGCCTTTTGTGAATGAGTTCCAGCAGTATTTATGTTTTTGATGATTTTCTAGAAGTTTTGCAAGTTGGATTTCTTTTTGTTTGGTCTATGTAGTGACTCAAAGCATTGGAAGTTTGAAATACCTCAGATTACATTGGTATTTTTTCCTTCTTGCTGAGTCTGACCTGATTGTGAAATCCATCCTTTATTGAGAAATAGATCTAGTTGTTTCTTTGCAAATCTTCGAAAAAAATTTGTTATAGGTTTTGAATTTCATTTTTATAAAAGGAAACATATCTGGATGTTTTTTGATTTGTTTGTTATTCTGGATAAATAGATCCTTAGTTTACTGAACAACTAAGTAAAACATTTTTCAAAAAATATTAAAGCTTTTATTCAATTAGGTTTTCAAAGTTTGTAGATCTCAAGATTAGTTTTTGTAGTTTTGAGTGCTTTTAAAATTTGTAGATTTCTTTTGAAGGAAAGTTGTTTTTGTAGTTTCAAGTTTTGAAAGTGAAAGGATTTTAGTGTGAGTATTGATTATTTGTCTCGTTTTGAGTTATTTTTTAAAAGACAAAAATATTTTCTTCCATTTATTCTTTATGTTCAAAGAAAGAATTGTCTCTTAAAATTTCATTCTCGAACTCTTTCTTTAGCTAGAATTTCATTGAAAGAAAAATGAATTGATTATCACTTTTAGGTGCATTTTTAGTGTTTTTGGAAGTCAAGTCTTCACACCATCAAAGTTTCATTTCCATACCTATTGACTTAAAGAACAACTCATAAAATTAACGCTTAATTAAAATTCATCTAGTAATCTTTTTATTTCTAGGGCTCTTACCACCAATATAGCTTAGGCTAGTATATTGGAGTAGGGAGTAATTAACTCTCCAAGATAGTAAAAACAAACAAGCAGATAAATCTTGCGGTAGGAAATAAATCCAATTGTAATTGGTACAATCTGGGAAGCTTCTCTAAAAGGAGTTAATCATGAGATCATATCTGAACCTTTGAGACAATCAATTATGTTTCATTGGGAAAGATAGAAGATTCTGTGCGCATTACAAATGGTAAACCTCGGATTAACCATTGTCGAGGAGCCTAGGGTCACTTGTTGGTAAACCTCGGATTAACCATGTTGAGGAGCCTTCAAGGGGATTGAAATTTGTTACTATGCCCTTGCGCGTGGAATCAGTTCGTAGACTGTTCCCCCAGTTGTATTTGTTACTATTGGTAACCTTAGTGTCCATAAGCTTAAGATTATTTCCTAAGGTGACGATGAAGGAAAGATCTCACTATACCTGGATCAGATGTCGACTAGACTCACTTGGACTCTCTGGGGGGTTCTCTTCACATGAGATGGTTTTGTGAAGAAACTTGTGCCAGTCAGTTTCATTAAGCAGGTTGTCGGGGTAACTGTTCCAACCGCCCTTTCTGTATTAAATTTATACTAAGTTGGATTTCATCACCAACTATTGTTTTTAGTACGGGAAGTTATTGTTTGTGTGTGGTTTGAACTCTTAGATTTTTAGGCGTGTGATTCATCTGTTTGTTTCTTTAGAGACTTTAGGTGTTTTTATTGAGATTTTCTTTGTTTGTGTGTGATTTGTTAATACTTAATCGTGGCAAAATTACTTAGACAATCCCAAAGACTTCAGGGGAAGCCCCCTGAATATACACCAAGTCAGCTTGAAGGGATGCGTGCTCCAGTATCATCTAGTAGCGGTAGAATTAGATCAACAGAAATTGGAACTTCATCTATAGTTGTTCATCCTGATCATCAAATACCCATGATAGAACACATTCAAGAACCGATTTCAGTTTCTGAAGTTACTGGTAGTATTTCTCCTTCCAGGGAACTAGCTGACGAACCTAAAATTTATGAACCTCACACTGTACCTTCTGTTTTTGAAACATCCTCAGGATTTATTACACCAACTTCTAGCGATCCTGGTTCACCTAGGGTAAGAAATATTGTTACTGAAGATCTTCCATCTGGCCTCATTTCCATTGAAGAACTTGCTAGTCCAAATGAAGAGATATCTCTTCCCGAATCCCCTCAATCTTTAAATATTAGGGAGCGTGAATCCATTTTCTATAGCCCTATTAGGACTGACGCTTGGTATCTATCTTTGACAAACTTTTTAGAAAACCTGGGTCTTGCTTTTTCTCCACCTTGAAATCGATTTCATCCTACACCCAGAGGTTACTATCCTTCATCCATTATGGAAGGAGAGTCATCTATGTTTTCCCAGACACCGAAAGAATTTTTACACGTTGGTCCTTCTATTCCTTCGGGATATCAGGCTCTGTCTGGTACTTTCTCTGGAGCAGCTCCTCGACCAATTGAACAAGTATTATCACCTGATCTTAATGGAATTAAAACTGAAACGTCGAACACAGAGCAAATATTTATGATTTCTGGTAATATTTTGAATCCTCAACCTCAGGGTAGTCAGTTATCGCCTGGAGGACAATTTCAGGGAATTTAGTTACCGCCTGGGGGGCAACCTTAAGGTAGTCAATTATCGCCTGGGGGGCAACCTTCAGGCAGTCAGTTATCACCTTGGGGGCAACCTCAAGGTAACTTTTTCCCAGGACAAACTGTGGGACAATATTATTTTGGATAAAAACCTCAAGGGCAGTACATACCTCAAGGTTATCAACCTTCAAGACAGTACATACCCCAAGGTCAACCCCAAACTCAATATGCTCCTCAAGGTCCTTATCAACCCTAGTTTTAGTATGTGCCTCAAGGTTATCAACCTCAAGGTCAGTACCCAATTCAAGGTTTCCAACCGCCTCCTAGTCAATCATCTGTACAAGGAGCCGAAAATTTACCACTTACTTATCAACCCTACGTTCAACCAGGCTATGGTCCTTACGTTCAACCTTCTACAGGACAATACCCCGGAAAAAAAATGGTGTGGGATCCGTCCCAATTTCAACAACCTATGCAACCTAATGTGCAGTTGTCTTCTCAACCTAGAAAACCTTTGGTTTCTGGTCCAACCCAGCAACCTGTTCAGTCTACTATTCAAACCCCTGCACCTGGTTCTGTTCAACAATCTGGGCCTAGTACACCTCAGACTCCGCTTCAAACTGCTGCAACATCTGTTCAAACTATAACATCTATTTATGGAGTATCTGTAGCTCCGATTTCTTCTATCCCTACATCCGTGCAAATCCCTCAAGTCTTTGTACCCCAGTCAGGACCTTCTGTTTAGAACTCGGTCCAGATACCTGCGGGACAAGCTGGTACAAGTACGATTGTCACAAGTCAACCAAGACTCACGTATAAACCATACCAGGGACAGCCTAAATTTGGCCCCATTTCACAAAACCCAACTTATCAGTATCAACCGTACCCTGGCTATACTTATCAACAGCCTCAACAACCCCAGTTTGGTCCGGTTAATCCTGGTTTCCCGGGAGGTTACACAATTCCTAATGCAAATCTGATTCCCAGTTATCCTGGGTATCCTCCTCCCGTAACTGCTTTGGCTACTCAAGGTTTTCACAACCCCAACCATCAGTTACCATTTATTGCAACTTTGGATTTACCTGATTTGACACGCCTTACGAATGATCCAATTTTATATTATCCGTACTGGTCGCCAATGTTGCATAAGTTTCCCAGTGATATACCAAAATTCGAGGGTAATTCAGGAGAGGATCCATAAAATCACGTTATGACTTATCACCTCTGGTGTGTGTCTAATTCAATAATTGATGATTCAATTCACTTACGTCTTTTCCAAAGAACTCTTATTGGTCTTGCTGCCAAATGGTACATTGAGTTACCACGAGGCTCTTTTAATAATTTCAGTCAGTTAGCAACTGCCTTCTTGACTCATTTTCAGTTGCCTATCAGATATGACAATGGCACGGAACTATTAACTTCACTAAAGCAATCCACGTCCACATATATTTCTGATCATATTCATGAATGGCGACGTAGAAGGCATTTAGTGAAAGTTTACATTCCGGATCAAATTTTGGCAGAATGGTTTGTTAAATCATTGTTACCCAAAATCACTGAAGATGTAGATAAGGCCAACGTTGTTATTGAGGAGCAATTCATTTCTCAAGCTCAGTACCTTGACCTCGTTTATACGCAGTCAGGTACTTTACATGAAAAAAATCCCTGATCTTCCAAAACAAGGTCAAATAACTGCAGCTCCTTCAGGGTCTCATGCCGCTGATGGTATGATTGGTATAGTTAATACTAAAAGCAAGAATAAATCTTCAAATAATTCTTCTCCTATTATAACTTTACCTGATTCCCTGAAAGGAGAGTCTTCCCCCGAAATTTCTGCCGACATTCATGTCGTAGAGACATCTATGTCCAAATCTAAATCCGGCGGTAAAAAGAGAGGGAAGAATAAAAACAAAAAGAATTAAAAAGATAAAACTGATAAAAATGAATCAAACGACTAAAAACGCAAGCCTCGCTATCTTTGTTACATTTGTGACGAGGATCATTTTACTAAATAATGCCCACATCGAGCAGAGGTTTCAAAATTCGTTAAAGGTTCACAACAACCTGCTATCTTGAAGGATCATTTTCCCACTCAAGATAGTAAGATGATTGGTTCTACCTCGAATGCCTTAGAAGAACCTATTCTGATGATGTCTCATGTCAGGATTGCGACGCGATCATAAGATTATGGTAGTAAGAATCCTGTTGATGGTAAAGAAGCAGAATCTTCTAGTGAAAACACATCAACTACACCTCTTCTTGTTTTTGGTCTGCCACAGATCGAGAAACACAATCCAGACTTAGTAATCAAACTGCCTGCTAAAGGTGTTCTTCGTAAATCAGCTTTCAATCCACATGCGAGAGCTGCTCAGAATTACAACATTGTTGAGGACTTAGCTATTTCCCCTTCAACAATGTTGACTTTGAAAGTGCTGCAATCGTGCCCAGCACAGCATAAATTACTTTTGTCTGCCATAGGAGCTGTCGATATTTAGGACTCGAACCTAATAATATTCTATTTAGAGAATATTACACCTCACCTACCTCACCAAATGGCTTTCCAAATTCCAGTATTAGTAAAAAACAGACCGATTTTTCAGACTGTGATTGATGAGGGAGCTTCAATGTGTATTATGTCAATCCAGTGTAGAGCTTCAATGGGAAGATCTACATCACCGATCTTCATTTTTACCTAAGCTGGATCATTTTGAAAATTATTTCGCTTCTATTTTTACTGTTGAATATGTCAAAGAACCACAGAATCCATTGCGAAATCCTGATTCTGAGTTAAATTTGGAAAATATCTCTCGAACGATTCCAATTGACATTTCAGTGAAGCCAGGAATAATTGAAAACATTCATATAGGTGCTTGTTGTACGAAAGATGAAATTCAAACTTATAAAGCGCTATTTCAAGAATTCCGTGACGTGTTTGCCTGGTCATATGAAGAAATGCCAGGAATCAATCTGTCAATTGTCATACATGAAATCAAGACTTACCCGGATGCCAAACCTGTCCGTCAACATTTACGTCAAATACATCCAAGAAAAGCTACTGCTATCAAAGCTGAAGTTGATAAATTATTTCGTTCAGGTTTCATTTATCCAATTCCTTTAACTGATTGGGTATCGAATATTATTCCTGTTAACAAAAAACAAGGAACGATAAGAGTATGTATCGATTATAGGGATATTAATCGAGCTTGTCCTAAAGACAATTATCCAACCCCCTATATCAATCAAATTATTGATGATTGTGCCGGCAGTGAAATTTTTTCCTTTATGGATGGTTTTTCTGGTTATAATCAAATAAACATACTCCCTACTGATCAGCCAAAACTAGCTTTCATTTGTCCATGGGGGACATTTGCTTATTGCAAA
Source organism: Pinus albicaulis (assembly GCA_034641835.2). Lineage (NCBI taxonomy): Eukaryota > Viridiplantae > Streptophyta > Pinopsida > Pinales > Pinaceae > Pinus > Pinus albicaulis. The sequence continues at coordinate 112,698,282 of CM076583.1, read as the reverse complement.
CTACCTTTTGGAATAAAGAACGCTGGGGCAACTTTTCAAAGGGCTATGTCTTACGCATTTCATGACATTAAGCAAATTGTGCAACCTTATCTCGATGATTTACCTGCTCATTCATCGTGTAGAACCGACCATCTCACTCATTTACGAGCAATCTTTATGAGTTGTAGGCATTATCGAATTCGGCTGAATCCACATAAATGTGTTTTTTGTGTAGAATCAGGTCGCTTACTGGGATTTATTGTTTCAAAAGAAGGCATTTTCATTGATCCGTCGAAGGTCGAAGCTATTGTTAATCTGCCTCCTCCTTTGACCTTACGCCAACTCCAAATTTTGCAGGGGAAAGCAAAATTTTTACGTCGGTTCATTCCTAACTATGCCGAGCTAACAAAGGGTTTTACCAGGTTGTTAAAACAGAATGTTCCATTATTTTGGATGAGATCGCTGATCGATATTTTGATGCACTTAAACACGCGTTGACCCATGCACCGTTATTGCATCCTCCCAATTACAACCGGGACTATGTTTTGTACCTCACCGCCTCTCATTCCACAATTGGGATGGTTTTAGTTCAGGAAGATGAATTCAACAATGAACATGTGATTTACTATCTTAGTCTAAATCTACATCCGACTAAGATCAAATACACACATGTGGAGAAATTGGCCTTGGCAGCTGTTCAAGCTGTCCAAAGATTTTGACACTACATCTTATTACGCAAAACCACAGTAATTTATGACTGTAACCCTATGATGTACATCTTGACTAAAAAATTGCTAGGGGGCAAGTATTCCAAATGGATAGTTATCCTGCAGGAATTTGACTTGGAATTTGAAAAATCCAAGGCAAAGAAATCTTTGGTTTTTTCCGAACTGATGTGTGATTTCCCCTCTACTGATACTGAAACTGTGGCAGAGCAGCTCATTGCGGACGAATCCTTGTTTCTAATCAGTACTCTTGATCCTTGGTATGGGGATATTATTGTTTATCTCCAAACCCAATACTTTTGGCCTGAAATCTCACGGTCTCAGTGATGGAAAATACATTTCCAATCCCAACAATATAATATTATTGGTGATACACTCTATCGTCGTGGAGCAGATTCTGTTTTCCGACGCTGTCTTACTCAAGAAGAAGCTGAGAAGGTTTTAAATTATTGACATTTTGGAGCATGTGGTGGTCATATGTCTGGGTATGCCACAGCCCAAAAGATATTGCGCACTGGTTATTTATGGCCGTCGTTATTTAAAGATTGTATCTATGCAGTCTGGAAATGCCACAATTTTTCAGGTTTTTTATCGTAAAATGCGTGCACCGCCCGCTCCTCTTCACCCTATAATTGTTGTCATTCCTTTCACAAAGTGGGGTATTGAATTTATTACATGTAACCCTCACTTGGCTGGGGGTCATGCGTATATTATCCTAGCGGTAGATTATTTTACTAAGTGGGTCGAGGCCATGCCTACATTTTCGGCAGACGACAAGACTGCTGCAACTTTCGTATTCAATCATATAATTGCTAGATTCAGTGTTCCTCAAGCCATTATTACTAATCATGGAAGTCATTTTCGAAATATCATGATGACTGAACTGACAGATCAACTTGGCCTGTGCCACGATACTTCTACTCCTTATTACCCACAGGCTAATGGTCTGGTTGAAGATATCAATAAAGTTTTAGTCACTATGATCAGACGAATTATTGGTATTCATAAGTTGAATTGGCATTCCATGTTATTTTCAGCACTTTGGGCATATCGGACCTCAATAAAAACATCAACTGGTTTCACTCCCTTTCAACTGGTTTACGGTTTGGAAGTTGTGTTGCCAATTGAATGTAAAATTTTGTCATTGAAATTACCCATAGAATTACTCACATCTACGTCTGAAGAGGAGAAACATTTTTTGTACTTGGCTCAGCTAGATGAGAATTAATGAAATGCTGCAATAGAAAACAAGGCTCATGTCAAACGAATAAAATCTCAGTACGATAGAAGTATTACCCCTCGTAATTTTTTCAGAAGGAGACCTAGTCTTAGTGTACGATCAAGCCAACGATAAGCTAGGAGTTAGAAAATTTGTGCCCATGTGGCATGGTCCTTTCATTGTTAAGCGGAAGCTGGCAAAAGGGGCCTATGAGCTAATAGATTTCGACAGTGTCCCTTTAGATAAACCCAGAAATTGGCTTTATCTGAAGATATTATGCTTAAATTTGTTGTGTAGATTTATTAGATTAGGTTTCTTTACTGCCGGTAATAGTGATATATCATAGTATAGAAGTGTTTCAAAAAATATACATCGTCTTCGATCATAGGTTGGAAACACCTTATGATCAGCAAAAATGATAATACAAAAGGTCAAAAATATGAGTCTACGACACGATCATCCTATCACTGATGATGATCACGATAAGAGACCACTGCCCGGGCCACCCCACATAGGAACCTCCTAAAAGGTCCTGGGACACCAATCACTTATCTCTGTAATCTGAGCGGAATATCATCTATGTCAGTCTCTGGAATGTCTAGAGTCAGGCGCTCTAGGTGATGCTCTAAATCAGACAAGATATCGGCTGATTGGCCCTCTGGGGTTGGTGCTATGGCAGCTGGATGCCTCCTCTCATAAGGTTGGAGATGGGCTGGTCACCGTGGGCCCACATCTGTATTTAAAACTTTTGATTATTAGTTTTGAAATGATTAAAATACAAAAAAAAATTAGAACTTAGAAATTATTGAAAATTATTTTTACCTAATTCATCCCATTGTTCCCCTGCTGGGAGAGCCATCTCTCGGTCGCCACGGAAATATATCCCGGCGTATGGAAATTCCTCTATAACAAAAATTTGGCGTTCTAGCCAAAAAAAATATGAAGGAGGAAATCGAACAATCTCGTCGCCCTCAGCAGCGTGACGGGCCATCAAAGCAACCCAACAAACCATCCTAGGTTCTCGAGGTTGACCAGCATCAACAGGAATGTTCTGCGGAGCTAACATGGGGATCCTCTCTAGAGAAAAGGTGACTACAATGGATCCATATCCAAATTTATTTAGCTTTCTGTTCTTTGCTCTAGTTAGTTGGCCTTTTACATTAGCCAACACATCTTCGCACCAGTTGAAAATGGTGCCTCGAAAACAGTCTACAACAATGCGCATCTGGGAACCGGTAGCCACATGCAACGTTGCGCTCCCACACATTCTGGTGACAGTATATGCAATAAATTTAAGCTCGGGACGGATGATATTTTTTATGTCAATCTGTTTGTCTTGGGGGTCTTCCTGATCATCACAGAACTCTAGTCGAAGACTAGCGACAGACTGGCCACCTGGCCTAGTCCCAAACAGAGAAATTTGTTCGCCCCTCTTGGACAAACTAGTCAAAAAATAAATATCCTCTAGTTCAATTTCGAGCCGGTGGCTGCCAATAATGAAACACTAGTCCTATACATTCCATCTGTTCACCAGCCACGTTAGGAGGTCTATCTGTGCCCTCATGCCCTGAATGGCCCAGAATTTATACAAACCACATGCTCTTAATGCCTGCATTGTAGGAAATTGATTCATTGTAGCATCATCTACGTCTTCATGCTCACGTTCTCTCCAAATAGGCATCTCGTATGTCCTACAATGCATAAAAAGACATATTAGAACAAGATTTTTTCAAAATTTTTAGGCGGGAATTGAGAAAATTTAATTTGAAATTTCATTGCGCGGGGTCTGCACCTTAAGTTCATACACAGTGTGTAGATACGCATGGGCACTATGGAACAGGTGCGGACCCAGGAATTTTTCCCATGTAGAAAAAATTCGGGGTCCGCAGCGCCCGCGTGTTGCACCTACAGACCCCTGCAGGCAATTTTTTCAACATATTTTTTCTTAAAAAATGAAATCTAAAGCCTAAAAATGAAATATAAACGGATGAAATGCAAGATAAGGAGGCCGTGGATTAACTGGAGCTGACGGTTCTCGATTTTTCCAGATATATTTTCCAGAATCTTTGCAGGAACGTTTTTACCCAAAGCTCTTACTTTTCACTCTGAACGCAAATGGTAAAAATGAAGTTAGAAAAGTCATTTTTATAAGTTTTTTCGAATAAATGAATTTTTAATTTGTTTATTTTTCACTTTGAAAAGGTTATTTTTGAAAGCATTTTTATTTATCTTAAAAAGGTATGTGTAATGTTTCGATTTTTTGTGCAGAAATTGGATTTTTCAGGAAAATTGATCGTTTTCAACAAAGAGCATACTTTTATGACTTTTTCGGACTCTTTCAAAAATTTACGAAAAAGAGAAAACTTGGAGTCCTCTTTTAAGCTCTTTTCAGACTCTCGAAAGTTGAAAATATTGTCGAGCACTTGATTATTCGAACTCGTTAAAATAAATGAATGATCTTCCTTTCAGTATGTTGACGGGAAAATCTGTCCGGCCAACAGTAGGGGATATCCCCGGTAGAAAGTCCCAATTGAACCGTTTGGAATAGGGATCTCGTCCGGGGTGTGGGTCTGGCTACCGCTTAAGTCACCTTCCCTTTGGTCTCAAAAGAACTCGATTGAACCTGTGGACACACACTTATTCAAATGATACAAGATACATGATTGATGTGTTAAACACGTATATAACAGTATGCGTAGCGAGACAAGTAATGAAGCATAGACGCCAAAGGAGGTGTTGTTAACAACACATCATTGGGGTTATGCTTGTAGGTTGTTCTAACCACAAAAGATACATTATTTATGGTGGTATGCCCCCTTTACATTCGTGAAAGATAAAACAAATGCTAATAAACAAAGTCATTAACATCCATTAAGAAAGAAAAATGAACTAAACATCATTAACACAAGTACAGAGAACCATAATGCGTAAATGATGCCATTAAAAGTGCAGCTTCATTAAACAAAAGATGTTCGAAATTGTATAAGAAATACTCATACTGTTCGCACAGCAAAACACATCAGGTCCAAAAGGAGTTTAAACAAGTATCTATATTCACATGCAAAAGAGTGTTATCTTGCAATACAATTCTCTACAACTCTTGAGTCCCAAAAAAAAAAAGGATCCTGGCACATTTTCCCCAGAGGGAGTTTTATAGATAAAATTTTTCCCTTTGGGCTTCCTGACTCTCCGCCTACTTGAGTGTTGAGCTGCCTTGCGACCTGGAAGGGAACTGTGACCTGCGACTTGGCTGGGCAATGTGACCTGCGACCTGGTTGAGCAGCACGACCTACGACATATTTCCAAATGTTACCAGCGATCTACTTCCACCGGACTATGAGGATGTGCACGCAATTGTGAGATCAGCGGCATCAACCTGTTGTCCTTTGAGGAAGTTTTTCCAAGTCTGATAATATGCTGTTATGGGAGAAACCAAAGGGACCTCTTCTTTCAGCCGATGCATACACTCCAAGGCGTTTTGGATTAGAGTCTCCTTCTTCTGTGATATCTGGTTGGACAGAGAGGCGAGATTGGTGTAGACCCAGACTGGCGTGACAAGAAACTTGCCGAGGTTCTCTTGTGATGCTGCAAGGTCAGAAGTGGCAGCAGCTTGCTTAATGGGCTGTAAAAATGACTGGATCTCTTGATTCACCTGCTCCCATGTCTTCCTTTCATCCAATGCACCCAGCGATGGAATGTGATGTAGGGTGTGCATCGAATCGATGTCGCTGATCAGATGTTCGTATGCAGCCATCACCTTGTTTAGGTCCTTGGATAGCTTATCCTTGGACTGCATTTTCATACGGATCTGGACTTTGCATGTGAATCCAGTCCTTCTTTGGCAAATTTTCAGGAGCCTGGGGGTACCATGTTGTCCAGTCCATCATTCTGTCCAAGGCAGCTGAGGCTTTGTTTAACTGCTCGTGCCTTTGCTTACTTTCCGTTTGGGCTTTCACCAAGGGGGCAACTGTTTGTTTTATGGTAAACATTTCCCCACAAACTTGCCTCATGGTAGTTTCTAATATATCGACCTCCCTTTTAATGGTAAGCGGCATTTCATTGACAAGGAGAGTTTTGTTTCGGAGTTGTTGAACCTCCTCTATCAATGCCGTCTTTTTCTGTTCTGCTCTTGCCTCCCGCTGCTATGCTTCATGTAGCCTATTTTGTAGAGAGAAGATCTCTCTACTCATTCTGGTTACATTCTCTTCTGTGGTTGCAGCGAAAGATGTGTCGGCCGATGCTATCATCACAGGATTAGTCCTAGTCTCAAGGACTATGTCTTTTCCTGTCGCGACTGTGGATGAGGCGGAAGGATTTTGCGCCACGCATCTCCTTTTCTCCCGTCGGATTTTGAAGGATAACTGATCGTACGTGAGCCTGGTGAGATTGAATACCTCCTCTTCTTGCCCCTGGGAGGAACTGACATCGGAGAGCTTGGCTCATGTACTGACTAGAGGTACTTCAAGGGGAGATACCTCGATGTTATCTAGCATTGCATCCTCCTCTTCTTTCTTTTTCTTTTCTTCCTCTTCTCTTCATAGGAATTCGGCTTCTACCTTTTCATGTTCTTTCTTCCACCTGAGCTCTGCTTCTGTCATTGCTTCCAATTCGGCTTTCCTTTTACGCTTAGCTGTTGCAGCTTGCTCTGCTTTCTTCTGTCGGTTGGCTTCCACTTTCTCTAACTCTTTCTTGAGTTCCCGTTCTGCTGTAGCCTCCGCCTCTTGTTTCTCCTTTTCCTTCATGGCCTCCTCGGCCCGCTTTTTCTTTTGTTCTGACCTTAGGCTCTTCTTGCGCTTATCTTCTTCTTATTTCATCTTCTTCTCTCTTTCTTGCTGGGCTTGGGCTTCTATTTATTTCTGTTGGGTAGAAGTACTATGCCCTGTACTGATTCGAGTCTTTTTAGCCAGAGAAGAAGAAGCGCCTCCTAATTCACGGCTCCTGTCTTCCAAGGTTTGGTCATCTGGGTCTTCTTGGCCAAAGTTCGCCCCCGGAGAAAGTTGTCGGTCTGCATTGTACCAATTTATTCTGTCATCTTCTCCCAGGAGTTTTGTGTGCTGGTAGTTCCATTTGAACTTAGCCTGCCTGCAATGATCGGGAACTATCCTTTCCGGGTCATATGTTCGGTGTTCTAATGCTCCAAGGTGGTAACTTTTCATCTCTTCTGCTTCTACCTCTACCTCTCTAAAGTCTTTGACTGTGTATGCGCCAATAGTGTGGGGTAGCGTAGGCCACGGCTTCTTCTTACCCTTGGACAGGACCTTGGAGAAACCAAAAGACATTTGGAAACAGACCTCTTGCATGAGCATTCTGTCTGTGACAAATCAAGGCATGGCATGTGGGGCCCTGAACGAGCCAAAGACTCGGATGAATGTGTACTCGGCGAATGGAAACTAATGCGCCACCTTGACCAACGTCTCCATGGCTCTTCAAGACATGCAAGGAGCGTCTTTTCCGAATAATTTTATGTAAAGAGCGGGGATGAACACTTGAGAAATTGGCTCTATGTCTTGTTTATACCTGGAATCCCAAAACACCTTGGTTTGTAAGTGGATTGCACGGGTCTGTTTTGGATCCCAGTTATGCACCCATCCCTCAAAGTGCAACCTTGAACAAACGACATCCAACAGATAAGAGGCCATGTAGAATTCAGAAGGCATTCCTTCATCTGGTACCAATGCCGAGGATAAGTTTGTATGAATAGAGGTCATCAATATGCTAGCCCAGTTGAAACAGGTGTCGTGCACTGTAACATACTCCATGAGAGTTGCCCATGTGCCGTTGAAGGTGGTGGCATCGGGGCGCCCGTACAATCTGCAAAGCATGGCAACCACTAATTTATATACTTTCCTAAGGCTCACCACTGGATATTCCTGGTCCTTCTTGACCTTAAATTTCTCAAGCTCCTCTCACCACTGCTTTATAGTGTCAACTATAGGAACTTCATGGGCGATAGCCCATTATTTTGTGAAGTCTTCTTCTCACTCAGGCAAAGAGTAATAGACATGAGCGTCTGAGCCTTTGAGTTTTGGGAAAGCCTTGCCCTCGCTGTCCCTGATTACGAGCTTCTTGGGGTCAGTTTTCTGTATAATCCAATCTATCATCTCTAGGCATGGGAATATAGCCGGATGGGCACCTGCAAGATGTATATTAGACCTTTTAACCTCTAAGTATATCTCCCGATCAGGGAGGTCCTCTGGGAATTATGTTCTAGCGAACTCTTGGTACACTTGGTAACAACGCATGCTGTCCCCTTTGGAAAATGTGCATAGGGTATCTCTGTAGATCGGGGGTGGGGACATTGGCATGTCCATCTCTACATCCTCCACTGCCAGGCTCTTGTCTTTTTTCCAAGATACTGGAGGTCCCATGTCGCTTGAATCTGAGGGGGCAGGTATACACTCCAAGTCTACTTCGAATTCACCTGTCATATTCATGAAAGAATCCCAGGATAGGAAAGATGCCATGATGATACAATACCAGTTATAGCTTATCAATTATTTCAACTGGGGACACAGGCAGAGATGAATAAGCAGCCTACTGGGTCGCAGGGTCTCAAGGTCACGATGTTGATGTTTTTAATAATTTGTGACTTTGCAACCTTGCGACCAGGTCACGGGTCGCTGGGTCGCAAGTTGTGAGAAAATGAAAAAAGTGCGACCTTGCGACCTTGCGACCAGGTTGCGGGGTCGCGGGGTCGCAAGCTGTGAGAAAATGGTGGAAATGCGACCTTGCAACCCTGCGACCGAGTCACGAGGTTGCTGAGTTGCGAAGCTGAGAAAAAACAAATGGAAGAGCAATCTGTGACCTGGCGACTTAGCGACTGGGTCGCAAGGTCGCAGGGTTGCAAGTCGCGCTAGGTCTTGCCGGGGTTTTGGCACGCGCGACGTGAAGTTGCTTTTCCCTTTAACTTGAAAAACACAGGGCTAAATGGGTCCAGACAGAGCCAGGGGATAGCTTTTGGAGCAGGATACAGGCCATGAGAGGCTGGATGACGAATTGTGATAAGTTGGGCAAGTAGGGTGAATGTTGGAATCAAAAGGGAAACCCTAAGTGACAAATGAAAACAATGGCTAAGGTAGGGGGAAATTTAAAGGCTGAGGGATAAGAGATTAGGCAAGAATAACCAAAAAAGGAAACAGCAGGAGGAAAACGGCAACTTACCCGGGAAAATCGCGCTCCAATCGACCTGTCAGAGGTGTTTTTTCTATCCGCTGCATATGTAAAATGCAACCTAGCGACCTCCTATATATAAAAAGGTCGCACGTGTGGGCCATTCATGGGGTCGCGGGGTTGCATGGTGTGGTGATGTGAGAGATATGCGACCTTGCAACCTTGCGACCTCAGGGTCGCAGGGTCGCAAGGTTGCGGGGTCACGGTTTTCCACAAATTTGAGGTTTGTGACTCAGCGACTTAGCCCTCCCAACTTTTTACTTAAATTTTCTTTGTGCTTAAGGGGCTCCAAAAAAAAAAAATCAAAGTGGGGGTTTTTGGAGGGTGTTGTAGAGGCTACAACAAATGGCAATTCACTGGTCGAACTCAGAGTCTCTACCGATGGTGGCCTTGGAGGGGGAGGGAGGGGCCTTCACTAGCTGTTCTTTTTGCCTTAAGGTTAGCACCACCTTGCCTTTGGCACCTTGCAGGGTTACTTGGCCTACTGGCTTGTTTAGGCGCTGGTTAACCGAACTTCATTTCTTCAGGTTTCTGGACCGAAAGGGTTGGAGAACTCCAGGTGGCCACAGGGTCCGGTATGATTATTTTGTCCTCATCGTGTTGCTCTGCTGCCTGCGAACCTCTCAGTCCCGACGGATTCACTGCCTAGGAGTCATGAACATTGCTCCGCTGCCAGCGAGCTTGGTCGTTACATCACCTCTCTGCGCAGGAAGCCTTTCTCAATCCTTTACCCTTTATTGGTGTGCTATTTCACTTATTTTGAATGTGCCTAAGGCACTTATTTATATGTGCTCATGGCACTTATTTGAGATGGGAAATTTTTTTCCTAGGCGGATGAGGGATCCCGACTTATTTTACTTGCAGAGAGGTTGCTCCTGGTATGATATGAGGACTTTGGTTTTTCCTGGATGCCCTAACGTCACCCGGAGTTAACTCTGTTCCCTTCTGATCTAGTCACCGCTGTATTGCACTTTCTTTTTGCAGACACCCTCTCAAACTTGCTAGGTGGGCTCCCCACGCTTGATGGCTTGAGCTAGGTCATGTGCTACCTTTGGGTACCAATTACAAGCAAGATTTTACCACCTTTGTGTCTTTCAGGAAAGGCCTCCCATCAGCATAGAACCTGTCGCTGTGTGCCAATTTCATGGCTCCGACAAGTCCTTCCGTTTTTAAAAAAAAAAATTTCTTTTTTTAAGAAATGGAACGAAAGTGGAAAATATGGTACAAGGTTAAGATAGCCCTCTGAGGGCTGCTAAGTGAAGTAATGTTTGAGATCATGCCCATTTACCGGGAGGACCTCAACTCTTCCCTCAAGAGTTTATAGTCTAAACGTGTGGGAACCCAATTTCTCCTTAACCTGGAAGGGACTTGTCCATAGTGCTTGGAACTTGGAATGTTTTCCCTTTTCTTCGTGAGCTTTATCCCATTTAAGGACTAGGTCTCCTACTTCAAAGTTTTTACTCCCTGCGGATTTTTTATCAAACCATCTCTTGATCCGGCTTTGGTGGATGGCGAACTTTTCCCAGGTTTTTTTGTTGTTCTTCCTCCAACTTAAGTAGAGTGTCGATCCGGGTCTGCAAGGTGGGGCATGGGGTACCATGGCACTCTTGGGACAACTGAAGGGCAGGGAGAGATAAGTGGGGAGGAAGAACTGCTTCTTTTCCATACACAAGAAAATACAGGGAGGTGCCGAGTGAGGATTTGGGCATGACACGGTCGGCCCAAAGAGCGTTGTGAAGGGCATTGTGCCAGTTGCGCTAGTGGGACAGCAAAGTCTTCTTAATGATGCGGATAAGGTTTTTATTATTTGACTCAGCTAACCCATTTCCTTGGGGATAATAATTTGCAGAATGTTTAAGCACAATACCATTTTCCAGAGAAAAATCATACAATTTAAAAGATGAAAAGTAAGTTGCATTATCGAAAACCAAAGAAGTTGGAATGCCAAACCTGGTGATGATGGAATGAGTGACGAATTCTATTACCTCTTGATCATTGATTTGGCGTAAAGGTGCTACTTCGACCCACCTGGTGAAATAATCGGTAGTAGTAAGAATATACCGATGTTGCTTGGAGGAGTGAGGTATGATTTCACCAATCACGTCCAAACCCCACTGTTGAAAGGGTTCCTCCACTGCTACTGATAGTAGGGGGGTGGTTGGCCGCGCTTCCTGGTTTGTGAATTTCTGGCATTGAGTGCACTTACGAACATATGCATGCGCATCTCTAAAAAGGGTTGGCCAATAGTATCCTACACTTGTCGGCGGTGGTATCGCCTGCAAAATTCCCTCCAGCTAGTCCGTCGTGCAACTCGGTCAAGATTTTCTGTGCTTCATCATGTTCCAAGCAGCGTAACAGAACTCCATCATAATGTTTCTTGAAAATCTTACCCTGGATCAACTGGTAAGATGCAGCTTTGAGCCTTATTTCACGTTTCTACTGGGCAGCTAGAGTAGGGTCCAGGATGCCATGGGCTAAATATCCCGAAATGTCAGAGTACCAAGAAGGGATTCTCTGCTGAGGTGCGTGGTCACTCTGATACATGTCGATTTCCTGTTCCCAACACTCTTCTTCAACTCCATGTGAGCTTGCAGCGTCTGCAGCCATTTGGCATAGTCCTTGTCCTTTAATAGTGTGTGCTGGTTTGAACTCTAAGTCATACTCTTGCAGGCATGCCACCCAGTTGCCTCGCCTCTCGCCTAGCTCCTGCTGCACGAACAGTGAGCGGACAGCTGGGTGGGTCACGAAAACCGTGACATGGTTTTTCAAGATGTAAGGCCTGAAATGCTTAACTGCTTTGTAGACTACATAGGCTTGCTTTTATATTTCAGGGTAGTTCAATTCAGCTCCTTTTAAACCAGTACTCATGAAGGATATAGTTCATTCATCATTGTTACCGTCTTTCTGCGTGACGACAGCTACAAGTGATGAATCTGAAGTGAAAGTATACAGGATAAAGCTTCTGCTAAAATCTGGACTTTGGAGGGATGGTGCTTCAGCTATAGCCTGCTTGATTTTGATGAAGGCCTCCTCCTCTGGAAGATTCCATTTGAAAATCGCATTCTTCTTGATCATCCCCTACAAAGGCTTGACTATCTGGGCGAAATCCGATATGAATTTACGTAAAAATTTGATTTTTCCCAGGAAATATTGCATAGCTTTTTTACTGCTAGGGGGGGGGAATCTGGGAAATGGCTTTCACTCGCTCTGGATCCACAACAATGCCCTACTTAGTTATAATGTGGCCCAGCAAATTCCCTTCTGCCACCATGAAAACACTCTTCTTCGGGTTGAGTTAAATCCCGTACTTCCTACACCTTTCGAAAATTTGCTTGAGGTGGCGTAAATGATCACCCCGGTGTTTCGAAAACACAGTGACGTCATCCAAATAGACCACCACACTTCACCCTATCAAACCACGGAAAGCTATATCCATGGCCCGTTGGAAAGTTTCCCCCGCATTTATTAATCCGAAGGGCATGCATCTGAACTCGAAAGTCCCCCATTTGGTTCGAAAAGTAGTTTTCAATCTGTCCGGCTCAGCTACCAGCACTTGGTTGTAACTAGAGAATCCATCCAATAAGGAGAACTTCTAGGATCTGAACACAGCATGCAATATTTGTTCCATAGGAGGCACCGGATAATTGTCTTTGTTTGAGGCCCGATTTAAATTCCAGAAATCCACGCACAAGCGGATCTCGCCAGACTTCTTTCGTACCAGGACCAAATTTGACACCCATGTGGAGTGGCGAACTTTGAAGATGATGTGTGCATCCAAAAGCTTCTTAAGTTCTTTTAGAATCATTGGTTCCAAAGTAGGATGCACTTTTCTGAGCTTCTGTTGGAAAGGCTTCACGCCTTCCTTCATGGGTATCACGTGTTGAATAATCCGAGTATCGTACGTACGTAAATCGTCGTATGTCCAAGAAAATACATCTCGATACTTCCGAAATAGTTGGGTGAAAGCCTGTGTCTCCTAGTCGATACAGTCTTTCCCAAGGTTGATGAACTTCGGGTTCTCATCTGATCCCAAGTTCACCTGCCGATGTGCCAAGGTGGAACTTTGCACTTTGGTATTTGGGGCCCCGCGGAATCGACTTTGTAGATCAAAGAGCTTTTCAAGTGACACTATCCCCTTGGGCATGGGGTTCTCCTTGTGCTTATCATGCTCTTCCTGCAAAGCTTGATCGTGATCTGCCTCATCTATTGCCGCACCTTTGAATACTTCAGTGTTGAGCATAAATTCCAATATCTGTTGATCATGATAAAAAACGCGTAAATTAGTAATATTATCTGGCACGGAGGGTGTATACATAACTTCAATTGAGAAGCCATCCCTCAAAGGGGTAAATCTAGCAGCAGCATTAGCTAGAGTATCAGTTGTTGCATTATGCATTCTAAGAACAGATTTGATTCCAAATGCATTGAAAGAAGAAATAAGATGCCATACCTCTTGTTGATAAGCTTTTAAGTGTGGAGACAAACAATCAATGGTGTTGCGTACCTGCCGAGTGATAATCTCGGAGTCTCCGATGACCTGTAAGCATATTACCTTTAAATCCAGTGCCTTCTTGAATCCGAGGATCAAAGCTTCATATTCAGCAGTATTGTTAGTGCACTGGAACTCTAGCTGACACGAAATCAAGAACTTGTTCTTCTGAGGTTCTAGCAAGATGCAGCCTGCACCAGCTCCATCATGGGCCTTGGAACCATCATAATACAGGGTCCACACATTATTTTCTGGCTCCTTCTGGGTTGTAGGTTGGGGAATAATTTCAGTCTCGTGTGAGACGGGAGTGGCTTGGTCTTTTGTGACGAGTGTTAGTTCAGACTGGATCTTGGGGTCTACTAGAGACTGAGGAGGATGGTAACATCTGAAAATGGCTTCCAAGAAGCACATGCCAAGCTCCTCCTGGGAAAAACTGATTGGTTCGTTAGTAGCATCCAAATCAGTCACAGTATATTTCATATATGGTTCTCTTTCAACCCTGATTTGGTTATTCCGGCCCTTGTAAGGCAGCCACAGGTGGGACTAGTCGGTGGCAAAATATCCTTGCAACTTGCTGGACTAGTCTCTACTAAGTAATAGGCCGTAGGCCTCCAGAATGTCAACAACCACAATGTCAATACATTGGTGAACTCTAGAGTTGGACGAAAGGCGGATGATGATGTTATTTAGTTCTCCTACAGTTGGTACCTACGATCTGTCAAGTTGGATGATCCTCGTGTCAGTTTTCTCTGGGTGGATGTTCAGCTTCTTACAAATAGATAGGGGCATAACGTTTGTGGACGCGTCAGAGTCAACTAGACAGTTATGGATGTTGAAGTTAAAAATCTCAAAAGATAAGAGGAAGGGAGGAGTGGATCCCTTGGAGTTCGCATTGATGGCGTTTACAATAGACTGAACACTCGGACTGGCTTGCGTGGATGTATTTCTCACAGGCTTAGAATTTGAGGTATGGGTGAAGGCTCTAAGAATAATTTCTCGTTGATTGGTGATGCGGGCAAGCTCGTAGAGGGAGATGTTGGCTCTGGTTCTTTTCATATCCTCAACAATGTTATAACCAGAATCAGGTTGAGGACTAGGCTCGGTAGTGGCTTTGGGGGACCCCACCGGGAGCTTGCTCTTTTAATTTGCTCGGGTGTTGTTATTGGTGGGCTTCTCAGGGGGAGCTTGTTTTTCATTCCCCGGGGGCAGAATTTTCCTTAAGAAAGCCCTTTTCTTCTCCTCAAAGGACTGTTCGGGGACCGGTCCTTTGCTTCTAAGGCCATAATTTCGTACAGGTTGGGCCTTATGATTGTCTGCCATGTTGATATCAGTGATGGTAATATTCTTTTCCCTACGGATTATGTCAAACTCAAGAACAGAGGACCCCAGTTCTTCATCCAGGGGAAAATATTCATCATGGTCAGAAACATCATCCTCCCCCACATCCCCTGGGGTTTGATTGTCCAGAAGTTGATTTACTACTACCTTCATGCTGCCAATCCATTGTGGGCATGTTTTTCCAGAGTGGGAAGCCTGGTGGAAAGAACAGAAGTTATCTTTTCCTATTTCTTCCACATTGAGGATAGTGTTCGGGTTAGACGGAGGTCGGCTGGTGTTGGGGTTTATCTTTCTGAAAAAGGGCTTATGTGCCTTGGTTCTAGTCTTGGATTCTATACCCTTTCTCTTTAGGTCGAAGACTTCATTTGTCAATAGCTTGAGGGTCTTTTCTATACTCTCGAGGTCAAAAGCATCCTTATCCTTATCCGCGGTTTTGGGTGTGGAGGACTAAGCTTTCTTGGCAATTGGTTTGTGGTCATCTCTCCCTTCGTGATTAATGGCTCCTATAGAAAGCATGTTTCTTTCTACAGCGAGGGCGGCCGCGTAGTTTGCTGCAAGGATGGCCCAATCTTCGCATTTTACAAAGACGACGATATCCCTGGGGAGAGCTTTTGTATAGTAGTCTATGGTAATAGAGTCATCCAACGCCAGTTTTGGGGGAAAATTTTGCAGTATGGTAGCAAAGCGTTGATTGAAGTCTCTAAAATTTTATTTCTTATGGCACTTAATGGTGCTTAACTCCGTGAGGAGCATGGAAGGGGTTTTGTCCTTGGAAAATTTCTGCAAGAACACGCAACGGAACTGGTCCCATGACATAATGGAGGCACTTGGGAGGGAGCGGTACCAGGTGGCCGCTTTGTTTTCAAGAGTGTGCGAAAACAGGCGGCAATCAACGTCATCTGTTTGAACCCTCATGATTTTCAGGGAAAGATAGAAGCCACTTATATGATCCTCGGCCAAGGTGCCTTTCTCGGAATCAAAGTTGGGGAGATGCTTCTTAGGGTGCCTAGGCAGGTCATGGAGGGGGCCCAAAAGATCTAATGGGGACTGGGCCATCCAGGAAAGTGGTTGCACCCTCCTAGCATGCTCGTGGTCCCTGATCTCAGACTCAAATTCACTCCCCGTACTTGACGCTGATGCTTCTCCCCCATGGCGAGAGTGTTCATCTTGATATCCCTCATGGTTGGCCATATTTCTGAGATATCCCCAATTGTAAACAGGTGGCCTATTTTGGTTTGGGCGGTAGTGGGTGGCATGGTGTCCTTGGCCATGGCCTCTATCTCCTCTACCTCCATTTCCACAGCGTCTGTTACCCTCACCTTCATTTTTGCGGGCTCTATTTCCCTCACCTTCATTCCTGTAGGCTCTATTTCCCTCGCCTTCGTTCCCCCGGGCTCTATTCCCCTCGCCTCCATTCCTACAGTCTCTATTTCCATTTCTTCCCCCAGGTGGGGGGGGGGGGGTACTTGGTCGTTTTTCTGTTGGGTTTGGTTAGGCTGAGGGTCAAGGAAGGGTTCAGTCATGCCAAATTCCTCTTCTTCACCCACTTGGAGCTCAGGAATTGGTTCGTTACTCTAGACAGTGGTGGCGAGGTCTTCAACCATGAGATTCACCAACTGGGGTATGGAACTCACCAGAGCACCATTACAAGTGATGTTTTCAACAGGGGTCCTAATATGGGTCAATAAATTCATGATTGGGGCATATCACAAATCCCTGATGAGATTGCGGGCAGCTAGGCGCAAGGCTCTCAACTGCTCCTAGTAATTTCATAATAAGGAACCTCCTCCCCTGGAATATATTCCAAAGGGGGAGGGGTAGTATCATCGTTTATGACCTCCCCATGGGGATTTTGTGATGGAATGTTTCTTGTGTGATGGGAGGATGCCATTCAGGCCCTCCTTCTAGCGCCAAAATCTGTTGACAGGAAAATATGTCCGGCCAACAGTAGGGGATCTCCCCGGTAGAAAGTCCCAATTATACCTTGAACCATTTGGAATAGGGATCCCGTCTGGGGTGTGGGTCTGGCTACCGCTTAAGTCACCTTCCCTTTGGTCTCAAAAGAACTCGATTGAACCTGCAGACACACACTTATTCAAATGATACAAGATACATGATTGATGCGTTAAACACGTATATAACACTATGCGTAGCGAGACAAGTAATGAAGCATAGATGCCGAAGGAGGTGTTGTTAACAACACATCATTGGGGTTATGCTTGCAGGCTATTCTAACCACAAAAGAAACAATTATTTATGGCGAGATGCCCCCTTTACATTCCTGAAAGATAAAACAAATGCTAATAAACAAAGTCATTAACATCCATTAAGAAAGAAAAATGAACTAAAAATCATTAACACAAGTACAGAGAACCATAATGCGTAAATGATGCCATTAAAAGTGCAGCTTCGTTAATCAAAAGATGTTCGAAACTGTATAAGAGATACTCATAGTGTTTGCACAGCAAAACACATCAGGTCCAAAAGGAGTTTAAACAAGTATCTGTATTCACATGAAAAAGAGTGTTATCTTGCAATACAATACTCTATAACTCTTGAGTCCCCAAAAAAAAAGGATCCTGGCACATTTTCCCTGGAGGGAGTTTTATAGATCAAAATTTGCCCTTTGGGCTTCTTGACTCTTTGCCTGCCTGACTGTTGAGATGCCTTGCGACCTAGAAGGAAACTATGACCTGAAACTTGGCTGGGAAATGCGACCTGTGAACTGGTTGAGCAATGCGATGTGCGACCTATTTCCAAATGTTACCAGCGATCTACTTCCACCGGACTATGAGGATGTGCACGCAATTGTGAGATCAGGGGCATCAACCTGTTGTCCTTTGAGGAATTTTTGCCAAGTCTGATAATCTGTTGTTATGGGAAAAACCAAAGGGACCTATTCTTTCAGCCGATGCATACACTCCAAGGCGTTTGGGATTAGAGTCTCCTTCTTCTGTGAGATCTGGTTGGACAGAAAGGCAAGCTTGGTGTAGACCCAGACTGGCGTAACAAGAAACTTGCCCAGGTTCTCTTGTGATGCTACAAGATCGGAAGTGGTAGCAGCTTGCTTAATGGGCTGCAAAAATGACTAGATCTCTTGATTCACCTAATCCCATGTCTTCCTTTCGTCCAATGCACCCAGCGATGGAATGTGATGTAGGGTGTGCATTGAATCGATGCCGCTGATCAGATGTTCGTATGCAGCCATCACCTTATCTAGGTCCTTGGATAGCTTATCCCTGGACTGCATTTTCATACAGATCTGGACTTTGGCATCTTGCGTGTGAATCCAGTCCTTCTTTGGCAAATTTTCGGGAACCTGGGGGTACCGTGCTGTCCAGTGCATCATTCTGTCCAAGGCAGCTGAGGCTTCCTTCAACTACTCATGCCTTTGCTTAGTTTCCGTTTGGGCTTTCACCAAGGGGGCAAATGTTTTTTTTATGGTAAACATTTCCCCATAAACTTGCCTCATGGTAGTTTCTAATATATCGACCTCCCTTTGAATGGTAAGCGCCATTTCATTAACAAGGAGAGTTTTGTTTCAGAGTTGCTAAACCTCCTCTCTCAATGCCTTTTTTTCTTGTTCTGCTCTTGCCTCCCGCTACTCTGCTTCATGTAGCCTATTTTGTAGAGAGAAGATCTTTCTACTCATTTTGGTTACATTCTCTTCTGTGGCTGCAGCGAAAGCTGTGCCGGCTGATGCTATCATCACACGATTAGTCCTAGTATCGAGGACTATGTCTTTTCCTGTCGTGACTATGGATGAGGCAGAAGGATTTCGCGCCAGGCATCTCCTTTTCTCCTGTCAGATTTTGAAGGAGAATTGATCATACGTGAGCCTGGTGGGATTGAATACCTCCTCTTCTTGCCCCTGGGAGGAACTAACAACGGAGAGCGTGGCTCGCGTACTGACTAGAGGTACTTCAAGGGGAGATACCTCGATGTTCTCTAGCATTTCATACTCCTCTTCTTTATTTTTCTTTTCTTCCTCTTCTCTTCGTAGGCGTTTGGCTTCTACCTTTTCATGTTCTTTCTTCCGCCTGAGCTTTGCTTCTACCGTTGCTTCCAATTCGGCTTTCCTTTTATGATCAGCTGCTACAGCTTGCTCTACTTTCTTCTAGTGATCGACTTCCACTTTATCTAACTCTTTCTTGAGTTCCCCTTCTGCTGCAGCCTCCACCTCCTATTTCTCCTTTTCCTTCTTGGCCTCCTCGGCCTACTTTTTCTTCTGTTCTGACCTTAGGCTCTTCTTGCGCTTATCTTCTTCTCTCTTTCTTGCTGGGCTTGGGCTTCTATTTCTTTCTATTGGGTAGAAGTATTATGCCCTATACTGATTCGAGGCTTTTTAGCCAGAGAAGAAGAAGCACCTCCTAATTCACGGCTCCTGTCTTCCAAGGCTTGGTCATCTGGGTCTTCATGGCCAGAGTCTGCCCCCGAAGCAAGTTGTCAGTCTACATTGTACCAATTTCTTCTGTCATCTTCCCCCGGGAATTCTGTGTGCTGGTAGTTCCATTTGAACTTAGCCCGCTTGCAATGATCGGGAACTATCCTTTCTGAGTCATATGTCTGGTGTTCTAATGCTCCAAGGTGGTAACTTTTCATCTCTTCTGCTTCTGCCTCTACCTCGCTAAACTCTTTGACTGTGTATGCGCTGATAGTGTGGGGTAGTGTAGGCCACGGCTTCTTCTTACCCTTGGAAATCACCCTGGAGAAACCAGAAGACATTTGGAAACAGACCACTTGCATGAGCATTCTGTCTGTGACAAATCAGGGCATAGCATGTGGGGCCCTGAACGAGCCAAATACTCGGATGAATGTGTACTCAGTGAATGGGAACCAATGCACCACCTTGACTAGCATCTCCATGGCTTGCCAAGACATGCAAGGAGCGTCTTGGCCGAAAAAATTTCTGTAAAGAGCGGGGATGAACACTTGAGAAATAGGCTCTATGTCTTGTTTATAACTGGAATCCCAAAACACCTTGGTTTGTAAGTGGATTGCACGGGTCTGTTTTGGATCCCAGTTATGCACCCATCCCTCAAAGTGCAACCTTGAACAAATGACATCCAATAGATAAGAGGCCATGTAGAATTCAGAAGGCATTCCTTCATCTGGTACCAATGCCGAGGATAAGTTTGTATGAATAGAGGTCATCAATATGCTAGCCCAGTTGAAACGGGTGTCGTGCGCTGTGACATACTCCATGAGAGTTTCCCATGTTCCGTTGAAGGTGGTGGCATCGGGGCGCCCGTACAATCTGCAAAGCATGGCAGCCACTAATTTATATACTTTCCTAAGGCTCACCACTGTATATTCCTGGTCCTTATTGACCTTAAATTTCTCAGGCTCCTCCCACCACTACTTTATAGTGTCAATTATAGGAACTGCATGGGCGATAGCCCATTCTTATGTGAAGTCTTCTTCTCGCTCAGGCAAAGAGCAATAGACATGAGCGTCTGAGCCTTTGAGTGTTGTGAAAGCCTTGACTCGTTGTCCCTGATTACGAACTTCTTGGGGTCATTTTTCTGTATAATCCAATCTATCATCTCTGGGCATGGGAATATAGCCGGATGGGCACTTGCAAGATGTAGCTTAGACCTTTTGACTTTTAAGTATATCTCCCGATCAAGGAGGTCCTTTGGGAATTCTATTCTAGAAAACTCTTGGTACACTTGGTACCAACGCATGTTGTCCCCTTTGGCAAATGTGCATAGGGTATCTCTGTAGATCGGGGGTGGGGACATTGGCATGTCCATCTTCACATCCTCCACTGCCATGCTCTTGTCTTTTTTCCAAGATACTGGAGGTCCCATGTTGCTTGAATCTGAAGGGACAGGTATACACTCTAAGTCTGCTTCAAATTCACCTGTCATATTCATGAAAGAATCCCAGGATAAGAAAGATGCCATGATGATACAAGACCAGTTACAGCTTATCAATTATTTCAACTGGGGACACAGGCAGAGCTGAATAAGCAGCCTACTGGGTCGCAAGGTCGCAAGGTCGCAATGTTGATGTTTTTAATAATTTGCAACTTTGCGACCTTGCGACCAGGTCACAGGTCGCTGGGTCAAATGTTTTGAGAAAATGAAAAAATTGCGACCTTGCGACCAGGTCGCGGGGTCGCGGGGTTGCAAGCTATGAGAAAATGGCAGAAATGTGACCTTGCAACCCTGCAACCAAGTCGCGAGGTCGCTGAGTCACGAAGCTGAGAAAAAACAAACGAAAGAGCAATCTGCGACCTAGCGACTTAGCGACTGGGTCGCAGGGTCGCAAGGTCGCAAGTTGCGCTAGGGCTTACCGGGGTTTTGGCGCGCGCGGCATGAAGTTTCTTTTCCCTTTAACTTGAAAAACACAGGGCTAAATGGGTCCAGACAGAGCTAGGGGATAGCTTTTGGAGCAGGATACAGGCCATGAGAGGCTGGATGAGGAATTGTGATAAGTTGGGCAAGCAAGGCGAATGTTGGAATCAAAAGGGAAACCCTAAGTGAAAAATGAAAACAATGGCTAAGGTAGGGGGAAATTTAAAGGCTGAGGGATAAGAGATTAGGCAAGAATAACCAAAAAAGGAAACAAGAGGAGGAAACGGCAACTTACCCAAGAAAATCGCGCTCCATTTGACCTGTCAGGAGCATTTTTTCTATCCGCTGCATATGTAAAATGCGACCTAGCTACCTCCTATATATAAAAAGGTCGCATGTGCGGGCCTTTAATGGGGTCACAGGGTCGCATGGTGTGGTGATGTGAGATATATGTGACCTTGCGACCTTGCGACCTCAGGGTCACGGGGTTGCAAGGTCGTGGGGTCGCGGTTTTCCACAAATTTGAGGTTTGCGACTCAACAACTTAGCCCTCCCGACTTTTTACTTAACTTTTCTTTGTGCTTAAGGGGCTCCAAAAAAAAAATTCAAAGTGGGGGTTTTTGGAGGGTGTTGTAGAGGCTACAACACAGTATAAGTTTACCCCTTTTAGAGACTGAAATGGACTATTTACGAAAAAGGTATATGTTGACTAAATATAGTCAATAGAGTTCTCTCTTGCATTATTTTATCCTTTTTCGAGCCCAAGAGACTAAATTTACGAAAAAGTACCACCATGGAGTCTTCTTAAGTTTTTTCTTCTAACTCCCAAAAATTGAAAAAACACCGAGTTTCTCCTATACTGGACTCGTTAAAATGTAACAGTAAAGGACCTGTTCAATTTTAAACAAGAATGAACCACTCCTTCTTAGGGTTCGAATTTTAAACTAAGTTGGACTCATCCGAAGGATGAGCTTATAAACAAGCAAATGTTACCCTCCTCAAGCTTGTCAAAAATAAGGAGGTACTGGCCAAAAATGGTGGGGGAAAAGAAAGAAAAATGAACCTGTTTGTTGTATTTTGATTTTTTGAAAAGTCGTTAACCACTCTTGAACACGACACTTTTGTTCACCTGGGTTGGGAAATTCCTTTGCCTAACAGTTAATCAAACCATATTGAAAGTCTTCAGCCGGTTTCTGGGTATTAGCTTTGGTTCAATTGTCACCAAGCCATTTGCAGTGTCATTATGTGTTCAAGAGGACAGTTCAAACAAAAAAATTCATCTGCAAAATATTTGTCATCCATTTTTACCATCCCTGAGTCAGTCCTTGCCAATATGTTTCTTCAAAACTTGATCTATGATTTCGTGTTGTGGGTTTCCCTACGACGGATCACTTCCTATCGACGACGGCTCATTATCTAGGAAGTTGATCTAGAAATCGTCAGTACCTTGAAATATGCATGCCTCAATGGTAGGTTTCTCGCCTTCGACGACCGGTTGCATCAATAATCTTCGATCGAAAGATTCCGTGACATGCTCGACTTCAGCTCATTCATTCACATTTCATGGATTGTACTGAGTACTTTGAGAGCCATTGACATTACTGGTGGTTACTCTCACACTTGTTAACAGTTTACATCATTGACTCGTAATCAAGTGGTTTCTACCATGTTCGACTTCGACACATTCATTCACATGGATAGAATCGTACTAGTTCGAGAAGCAGAAATAAGACCCTGGATCTAGTTTCTACCATCCAGGCTGCGAGGAATTTTGTTATCATTTATGCAATGGACTATTCATAAACATATGGATGCTTCCATACTATGTCTACACATGTCTATACTGTTGATGTATTCAAAATCGTTCCTGTATCATAAAAATTTAAATCAGTTTCTAGTTAGTTTTGATCTAAGTATGGGAATTCCTACCTTAGCGATGATATGTAAACATGTATATTTTTCATTGAATGTTTTTACAGGTTCCAAATGGGGTGTCCACGGGATGATCCTTGAAATGATAAAGTACTGCACTCTTCATATATGACAGACTTCAGCTTCAACTATTCCAGACTGTGCTCTTTAAGGGGAAATCTATTGCACTGAAAATTGTCATCCTGACATTCTGCTATGTGTATGAGCTCATTATTACTCATACTTCCTCCTTTGCAAGTCTAACATATCAGTTCTTCATGTCAAGCCTTGAAAATAAGAGAAAAGTTCTTAAAAATATCCTTAACTTTGGTATCGCACTTTCTCTGTATCTTTCCGGCGGTCCCGCACCTAATGTTCATGACTCCTACGTACCTGAATGAAATTTCTCTGTGTTATGGGTGCGGACCCCTGTAAATATTAAAAAGGCGCAAGTAAACTCAAAAAATCTCACTTTCAGTAAATTCTAGAAGTCTCTAGAAATAATCTTGCAATGACAGAACCGCTCTTTTGAGGTTCATGTATCCCTTACCTTATGGAGCTAACCCCTTGATGTGAGGAGCTTATCCCTTTGAAGGAGGATTCTAACCCTTCATAGTTGGAAATTAAACCTCCTCTTTTCCACTATAAAAAGAGGCATTGGGTAGCCTCAAGGTGAGTTCAAGCTTTAGAATTATTTGAGGTTAAGTGTTGTTGGGATTCAGACTCGTTTAACTGATATTTTTGTGAGGAGAGATCACATACCTCTATCTGTCTCGGTTGGAAGAGTGCAAGGCTTGTCAAAGTAGAGGAGATTCATGCTTTAGACCCCGGGAAGGCCTGTTCAACATCAAGGCTAAGGTTGTAAGGTTTTCCTTCTTTCAAAGTTAATACAAATGAATTCATTTTTCTCAATAAGTTGTTAATTAACTGTTTATTTCATGGATTCCTTGATCACCATGATTAGCATGATTTATGATGTTTAATATACAGGTGCTATTTAATGTTTTCTTGTTTGTGACTGCAGGTTTACGAAGATAACTCCTTCAAGTGCACGGGGGACAACAACTTTGAACAATCATTGGATCTACGGTAAGTCCTTAACACCTTTATAGTATTCTTTTGTAAATCGCATATGTTTAGAGAAAGATAGGTTTATTTGGCTATTTGTTGCTAGATTACCTTTTGGTACTCGGGATATCGATCTTGTCTGCAAGATTGATTAATCTGCTCAACAACAACTACTTACTATTCAGACAGAACCCAAAATTGGGGAAGGAATCAAAAGGATCTTACACTTGAGTGAGCAAGCCAAAACTGGGGATTGGTATTTATACCAAAACTACACAGAAATCAGAGTATATGGTTGTGAAATCCCACCATATAAGCTTCCAAGATATGTCCCTATGAGAGTCTTTTCCTTAGAAAATATTAGACAAATGATAAATTTGGATGACCTCCATTTTGTTTCAGTGAAAAGGAAAGCTCAGTTCAAGCTCAAGGAAAGCATCGAATCCTTGATCTGTAATACCAGATCAGCTAGTGTTGAAGTTGATGCAATGTTAAATAAAATGGGTTTTCAACCAAGTTTCACCTGGTCTTATGACCCACATGGCATTATTTCTACTCTGAGATTTGAACTCAAAAAAACCTCCTATATTCATAACTTTATAGCAGAAATAGAAATATATATCAATTGAGATAAATGGGTCGAAGGCCCTCTTTTGGAGGCAGATGAACAAGTTCTTTCAACATCTAATGTGCAGACCCCGGTCCTTGAGAGTAAGCAACAGAAAAGAGTCAGAGAAGAGCTTCCATCTTCCAAATAAATCATGAAGGAGTTTATCTTGCAGCACAAGAAGCCAAAGCTTGGTTCAACTTTACTTTCAAAGGGAGAACAACCAAATATTATTGATTTGGGAGAGACTAAAGTTTCTACATCAACAAGTGTTCATATGACTCCTCCATAATCATCACCTTCTAGAGATCCCTTGGAGATAATCCAGCACTCAGATGCCATTTCTTCTGAAGAAAAGAACATTTTCTCTAGATTCTTAGACATTAAGCATAAAAATTAGGCATTAAAATCCAATGTCTATAGTCAGTTCTAGAAAAAAACATCAACCTCCCAGCACAGGCTTCTCACTGCCTTTGACAGTGAGAAAGGAAGGATTCAAATGGCCTTTTTGCAAGCAACAGTTCCTTTTCCAAAGACTCATGCTAAATATAAAAAGACTGTGTTTTATTTTGATGAAAGTCAGATCCATCCTATAGATCAGATGGACATGCACAGACACTCTGGGGAGATGCTCTTTTTAACCATGACAACAACAGCCATGTCACTCTCCAAACTGAATATTGCATTTTCAAATGTTCAATCTCAGCCGAATATTGAAAAATTGTCTTCATTGGCCAAAGACAACAGATTGAAGTCTTTGGAGGATCTTGTAGTGAAATTTGGATATGATCCAAAAGACTGCAAGGCAGTTGAGTAAATTATTAAAAAGAAGAATGCAGACATCTTTTCTCTCTGCAAACAGATCAAATTTCCCTCAACTTAAGATCCACAGACAAAGGAAATTGCAAAAAGTGAATACAACAAAGAGGAGATGCTCAGATTGATCATTGAGCAAAACATTGAAATAAGAAAGAGGGAAGAATAGATTGAAGAATTATTAAAGGATCAATTAGCAGCACAGGTGGATATTGATCCAAATACAGTAGTTCAAATATCTTCTCCAGGTACAGAGCTTTCAACATCCTTGACAACAACTAATACATCACAATTGACACAGTATTTGGCTATTCAGAAGTAGGAACATGAGAAGTTGCAGCAAAGGTTTTATATTTTAGAATCACAGAAGATTAGAAATGATACCTATATATGGATGAAATTCAAAAGTCCCACAAGTTGGGACTTAAGGTGAAATAATTATAAATTCAATCTTTAATGGCAATAACAATGGCTGAAGTCAAGCAAAACATTTGGGAAGACATCAGCAAGACTATGACAGAGGTATGGCCATCCATACAGATTATTTTTGAATAGTAAGAGCTCGTCACCAAGTGAAAATAATCAATAGAAGAGCATAAATAACATCTCAAGAAAAATCCAAGTGAAGCCACTGACATGATCAAGGTCTTGAACTCAAAGAACAAAGAATAGTTTTAAGAAATAAACATATTGGACAGAACTGCAAGAATTTTAGAGATAAAGAATTTTTTACAGAAAATGAATTTAATCAACCAACTACAAACAAAATGTGAAGCTTTGAATAATGTTTTTCAAATGTTTCATACGAATTTTAATGTCTTAAATCATAAAGGACTACCAGGATTGGTAGGATTAGATGAGAAATTGATTAAATTAGAAGATTACTTTAAAATTTATATACTATTGCAGTGGATAAGTCAAAATTTGAAAGTATTAAAGGACAGATTACAGGGAAAGCATTTTTAGAAGCTTTGTAGTTTTATTTTATCATTCAACATCAAATCAAACATTTTTTCATTAAGAAGCCTACGTTTGAGAGATATACAGAGGTAAATGAAATCTTCAGAAAAATGTTGAGTGTAGAAATCCCAAGTCAAAATAAATGGGATAAATTTTGTGAGACCATCGAGTAAAAGTATGATATTTACAGCATGCTAGCACAAAAAAATTTCAAGGGTCTAGTCATCAACAACCTCCATCAAAAAGGCCCAAGTCATCAACAGCTTCCATGAAAACAGAGACACATCATCTATCTGTTTCCTTCTTCTCTCATTCTCTATTCTATTATTGTAATCAGTTTAAGATATTTCTGAGTTTTAGAAATTAGTATAAATAACTCTCATTTCAATTTATTAAGGATTTCACCCTTGGATAGGAAATTTTTTGTAAATAGAATTGTAAAATTTTTTCGATCATCAATAATAGAAGAAGGATTCTGAATTTGTCTCATTCAGATTTGTTCCTTTTGCGAGTTTTCCCTATTTTTATTACATTTTGTCTCTTCATATGTTTAATTGTTATCAAGATAATCAGGTGAGATTAACTGTGTTTAATTTATCTTAAAATTCCTCCTGAAGTTATTATTAATATAAAGATGATTTACTAAATAATTTGTTGATGTAAGTCCCTTTCATTTATAAATTGTCAGTATCTTGATAATGTTAAATGTATTTTTTTGAAATTTTAGACTTGTTTAAAGATTTTAAAACTTATAATTAATTAAAGAATTCAGTCTGAAAATTTGGTTATCATATCTTCTTACATAATTCTACTTAGCCATTTACAAAATCTTAATCACTGTGTGAGATAAACAAGCATCCCTTATTCATATTTTCTAATATTATCTGAAAGACTTAATCAATAACTGTTTGCAAAAGTTATTTTATACATTGCTCATCCAAAATTTCAAAAACACAACAAAACATTATAGGTTCTTTGGCATAATTATTGAGCCCAATTATCTCAAAGGACAACACTAACTAAGTAGAAAATGGGAGTGATGGTGTGTACAGGTCCGCAGGATGATAGTTTGTGAAGGGGAGTTACCCTTTTCCATTGATGACAAAGTGGGAGAGAATGAAGTAGGAAGAGGTGTTATGATCGCAGGGGGAGTAATTTTGTTGCCATCAATGCCAAAGGAGGGGATTGTTGATCAGTGGTTGTAATTGATTTCAACCCAAGTAGCACCAGCGCTAACTTGATCTTGCATGGGAATTTTGGCTTAACAAATTACTCTATTCTATGTCAAGGATATTTTGGATGGATTCTACTCATCGAGATGCTTCATTTGATATATGGAAAACCATGTAATTCTTCATGGTTTGAGAGATATTCATGTTTGAAGTTAGTAAGCCAAGTTAGTGGGCTAAAACCCCATGGGGTTGTGGCATGGAACTCATAATTGGTTGTGTTCATTTAATATTCAATAATTGATAATGTTTTAATCTCCTAAAGACCCTCTAACATTCAATTGTTGAAGACCCTCTCAACCTAAGAATTTCTATAAATTGTGACCCTCATATCCTCCTCATGAAATTATTTCGCTACTTCAAACTAGAATTTTCTCTATAAATTGTTTTCTACAAAGCTTTAGATTCTGAAGAAAAAAAAAAACCCATTTGATATGAAATCCTTATGCACCTCTTGACCAAATTTTAGATCTTGGTTCGCTATATTTGCAGAGATATGATCTGAGGAAGTTAAGGTTTTTTCCAGCTCCTGAATTCCATCTAAAATAGGCGACCTTGGGAAAATAATCATAACCTTCTATATGTGCATTGGATTTAAATTTCGTAAGATGTGAAAGAAAGAGTATGGAATGTATATTTTTTGGTATAATTTTCAAGTCCTAAGGTTAAAACACTGACACATGGCACTTCGTACAAGTTCACTCTACTGAGCGAGTCTATAATAAGGTCATCGTGGGAGATTGGGCATAACTCTTCCTTGAAGAATCCAATATCGATCATACCTATGGGGTTGGAAAGGGGAATCAAAGGTATACTTTAAGTCCTTAGAGATCCGAAATTACATAGATATAATAGATTCAAGATAGATCTTCTAGAAGATAAGAAAAATTATGCATTCAAGGATCATTGCAGTAAGGACCACACATCAACAGTCAAGGGTAAGTACGCTACAAAAAGGTATGTATGATTAGTGTTTGAATTTGAATTTGAATATCATCTATGATATGTGTTTTTGCAGGAAAATGTAATTGTTTTTTATGTATGTTTGTTTGGCTTTTGTTCATAAATTTTGAATGTATTTACATTTGAATTTTGAATATTTCTCTCACATATGTTTTGCAGGACAGTGTGAGTATTTTGTTTGTATATTGGTTTTTGTCTCGCTCATTAATGAATTTACAGGAAGGATGACACAATAGGAAAAATCATACACATACTAGAAGGACATGCAACACCAAAGTACCATTACTTGAATCAAGCACAACAGTACCTCAGCAACTGCTAGTGATCCAAGAAGAAGTGTCAAGTCAAGTATCAGGTCGTGTCAAAATTTAGTGTTGGAAAAATCATCATTGTACAATTATAAAAGATTCAATATGCATAGGGTTGAAGAGGCATTGTTGGGAGTTATAGGAGTCATCGTTGGATAATGTTATGGTTGGGTTGCAAGTCATAGTGTGATTGGGTGATTGGTCTAGTTCAAGAAAATCATTATGAATCATATTGTATCATGGATCATTGTCCCTAGTACAAGAGTCCACACTCTTGTCTTATTTATGATAATTATAGGGTGGAAGGGAGGTGCTAGGTTGGCGCATGAAGTCACCTACAAGTTGGAGCCTATGAAAAATTCAGGGTGGTAGTTCGGTATATGATGTCGAGGCATCCATTCAGTTGACTACTGAAGAAACCAGGGCGTTGGGGTGTCCTTCCAGTGGGAGCTGGAGAAGAATTTTTTTTCTAAAAATCTAGTAAGTTGTAACTTTCATTTCAGTTTGGGCTGAAGATTAAATAATTTATTAGAAAAAATTTCAGTGGTTTTTGACCCAGACGGGGTTTTCCACCTAAAATTCATGTGCCTATTTTGTTATGTTGTTTATTGTTTGTACTAGATAAACATTAAGAATATTTGAAGATTAACTAATGCTCTGAAAATATTTAAAAGTGTTAATTGCTAAGGAATACCAAGTCACCCCCCTCTCAGTATTTCCAACAATTTATTATCCTTTCCCTCACCTTAATAGGTCAGGAGCTTTTATGGCGACATTGAAAATTTAATTTCTTCCTGGCCTTTCATATGTTAGTATCAATGTAGGTTAGATTATTTTTCTTTCTTGCACTTCTTTTGGTTACACCTTTTCTTGGTTTTTTTTTGTTTTGGTATTTCACACTTTCTTTCGTTTTGTATATACATAATTTTTATGTGAAAAATTGCATGTTTGGTTTTGAAGAAATGTGGCAAACTTCAAGAGGATGTTGTGACAATTAATAACGCTTGATTGACTTGTGATCCAATTTTTTGAGATTCCTTGATACTTAGACAGAAAATATGTTTCTTTCTTGAAAAAACCCCTAGTTGATCTACGATGTTTGTATCTATAATATGATCTTCATGTTTTGAATCAATGTGTCAACTTGGTCGAGTAAAGAAGGGAAAGGAGGAAACTCAAGTGAGCATACTAAATTTCATACATATATATAAGAGTCTCTGTAAAAAAATAAGCAACCTCTCTTTCTCGTTAAATAATTCGGGATCCCTCTTCTGCTTGTGGTGATGTAAACATATATAAAATTCCAATGAGAATAATGTAATAAACAAATAATAGGTCAAATAATAGAAAGGCTTCCTGTGTAGAGAGGTGAAGAAGGCAACTTCATTGGCATATTGAACAAGCTCACTGGAAGTGAATCAATGCTTGTGATTCCTTGAAGTGATTCTATCGAGGTATTGAAAAATATTGATGGCAGTGGAGCAACAATAGAGATGGCATTAAAATTCTAACATCTTAAACTTGCTTATTTATATGCACCTATTTCCTAATCGAAAAAAATTAAGTTTGAATTGCTCTATGAATGTGTTAATCTAGTGAAAGTAATAGAATAGGTTACATCTATAATCGAGCTAATTAAATAAGCTATGGAAACAATACTATCTGAAAGCTAGACACATTGCATTAATTTGGACTTAGATAGACAAGTTGTGGTTCTTCCAGTGAATCACCAAGTGTTGTAGCTGCTACAACTCCCCTATGAAATTTTTCATATCTTCTAA
Source organism: Pinus albicaulis (assembly GCA_034641835.2). NCBI lineage: Eukaryota > Viridiplantae > Streptophyta > Pinopsida > Pinales > Pinaceae > Pinus > Pinus albicaulis. The sequence goes on along the minus strand of CM076583.1, from coordinate 112,667,417 downwards.
TTTTGGAGCCACCTTTTGGTCTTGTGAACTATCATTTTAGGTTGCTCAACTCATCCTTGGTCTTAGTTTTCTAGGTTTCAAGTCATATTCTAGTGATCGTAGGTGTCGCAACTCCTTGATAATGCATGTCTAATTTCTGGCTCCTAGTTGCACACTTTGAGTTGACAGCCACTACATTCAATCACAACAGCACACTCTTTATTACTATTGATTTCCTAGTGCCTTGATTAGAGAAACTACGCAATCCTCCTTGCCAGAGAACTGTGTGGTCTCTTGTAACAGGAAATTATGCAGTCCCTTGAGCTATTTGAGTGCGTAGCTCCTTGTGCCAGTGAACCCCACAGTTCCTTGAGCCATTCAACTGCACATTTAATGTGGATAGGCACTTCACATTCCTTGTGAATAGAAATTGTGCAACACTTATTGACAATGTGGCACACTTGTCAAAGTTGACTCTGTCACAAGTGGTAGTTTCTAATCTTAGATCCTATATTTTAGGCATGCATGATCAAAACCTTAACTCTAGATTTACAAGTTCTCACCAATATAAAAATACAACCCAGAGCTCATTCTCACACTCATGTTTGGAGGCCTGCCCATTCCTTGAGCAGAAGGAGCTTTTGGTCGTTGTGCACTTTTATTTCGTTTAATTTTCCTAACTATCACTTTTATCTGCTTTTACTTTTGATTTTGTCATTTTTTATTTCATAAGTGTCACTTTACCATATTTATGCATTACGAGTGTCGCTTTTGTTATATTTACTTGTCACATGTGTCAATCTTCTCTTGCATGCTTCTTTTCTAGTGTTGTTTCACATTCCAATAATCATTGCATATTAGTATTTTTATGCATGTTATCTTATTGCAATCCTCATCACTTGTTCTTGATCCATACTTAGCTGAATTTTGACTTGATCTACCTCTCCATCATTGCAACTATGCATTTCTCACACTTTGTGTGTTGATATGGCATGCACACTTCCCAAGGCCTCTTTCTCTCTAACCAGGCATTGTGCAATTCTAGTCACTTGTGAGCTCTCCTCTGCCATTTGTGACTATGCAATGTGGAAGCCCTAGCCCCACTGTGCACTATTCAGTTCTAGTCAAGAGCTTGTGAATGCTTTCCCACTTTGACTACAAATTTCATAGTGAGTTAGAATCTCTCTCTCAACAGTTATTCATCGCAAAACCTAGAATTCATATTTTCCTTTGCTGATCAAACCTGTAAAATCTCTCCTCATCCATTGTGCAATGTGCATTTATAGTGACCAATCAGTTGAATCTTGCTTTAATATTTCCTCTTGTGCTCAGTACTTGCGTAATTCCTTCTCCCAGTAGTTACATGTTGCATTTCATAACTCGATAGAATAGTAGATTATCTAAGGACTAACTTTGTGTTACCATGAGAACTTCTCAATTTATAGGAGATTACATTTAAGAGATTATCAACCTCACATCTTCCATTGATACAATACCAGTAGTTAAAATAAAATCATAAGCTAAGGAGGTCACATAAATTATTACAAAATGCACTGGGAAAGTTCAATATCGGGAGGACCTATCATGGTAGACACCAGGTTTTTGTTGGATAAGTCTACTCCTTTAACATGGCTAACCATAAAAGATGCTTTCATAAAGAAGGAGTTCCCAAAGAATCTAGATGATAGGAAAATATACATTGAGGTTCCATAAAGTTTCTTGTAAGTATTCAACAGTCCCATCTGAGAAGCCATCAGATGGATATTGCAGGGTCTAGACACCAAGAATATGATCATAAGTAGTGAAAGTGATCCATAATTATGCAGGAACACAATAAAATAAAACGAAGAAATAACAATTCATTTAGTTAATATCACATAACTGAAATATACTTACAGACAGAATGTAAATAAAATAGATAGGGCGCTGGTAGCTTATCTCTAAGAAGAGAAGTGACGGCTACAGGCCTCTAAACTATGTTACAATGAGGCTCAAAGGCCTATTTATTATTGAGATACAATGGAAAACCCTAAACATCCAAAAACCTAACCCTAGGAAATGAAGCGCCAAAACTATGGGCCCCGTTTGGGTAAATTGGTACATCAACTTCCTGAGGTTTTAACTTTGGCATACGATCACCATTTGACGTGCACAATACCTCATTAGAAATATATATCCGAGGAATACAAATTTTGATTTGTGAAAAATTAATTAAATACTTTTTTTGCTCCTAGTTGTCCCAAAAAATGTCATTTATGGCCTCAAAATGGCTCCAGAATTTTAAGACCTGAAAAAAACTGCTAAAAATAGTAAATTGTGCTACAATTAAGGAAACTAAAAAACTGAAAGAAAAAATGGTGGGGCCCCAAGTGGAATAGGAATGTGTCCAAAAATATCCACCTGGATAATTCCACCCCTCTTAGGAAGAAATGGTCCCCATTGCGTTGAGTTCCTCCATGAGATGAGAAAAATTATGTTGAACTTGGTCCCTGGTGAGCCACTTGCCTTGGTGCGGGAGTTGGCCATCTTTGACAATATAATACAGTTGGATCTTCTACTAGCAAGTGTTATTTATTTTCATGTCCATGATATGATCCATGGTGGCCTGTTCCATGTAGTCTGGGTTTAACTCTATTGATCTCATTTGTACTACAATACCAGATGTGTCCAGTAGAGGGGGGAAGTAGGGCCGAAGGCGGTCCACATTGAACACTGGGTGCAGACCAAGAAATGGTGGAATACTGTGCTTGAAGGAATTTTTCCCTACAACCTTGGTGATGGTGTATGGCCCATGTCAGAGCGGGAAAAGCTTGCAGTGGGGTCCATTGAGGCACTCCTTCTGCAAATGTAGCCACACTTTGTCCCCCACCTTGAAGTTGTGTGGCACCCGATGCTGTTCATATCGATGTTTGTACTTGGCATTGGCTATGTCCAATATGTCATGAACCTGTTGGTGGATGTGCTGAATGCACTCAATCAAGTTGTTCACCTTGTTAGCTTCAGACTGGATATAAGCTAAATCTGCCTAAGTAGCCGCAAATGGCATGGCTACATCAATGGGACATAGTGGCTAGAATACCAAGGCCACTTTGTAGAGCTCCAAAAATGTTCTTTCTTCCACCACATTCCACTCCATTTATTTTGACCATTATTAATCCCAGGCTCAAATGATCAATGAAATTAGTTAAAATTGCTTTAAGAATGAATATCATGGCTAACTTGCTATGTTTTTATAATTTTGTCATTGTAGTTCTTTTTGAACTAGGACTAGCTACAGAATGCAGACATTCTGTAGCTAGTTGCCAATTCTGCATCCGTCTTCATGTTTAAGAAGGTTCCAGATGTCCTCTCAGATAAAACCACACATGGTCGTATTCCACATCATGCCTTTAGCATTTGTTGCTCTCCATGAAGATTGAACAGAATTTTGTACGTGGTTATGCACGTGGGAACTCAAATTACGAGATAGACTCCTAATAGGACAAGGACAGTCCAGATGTCCTTTGTCATATTACGATGCCACCTTTAGAGTTCTAGTTCGATTTTAATATGGAAAGACAATAATCCATGTATTATCTCAAGTTCTGTTATGTAAATTTGCTATAAATGTAGCTCGGGAAACCGAGAAATAAGTTTTAGATTTTGGTTAGATTTTGTGGTTGGCTGCTAGATTTTTGAAGTCCGAGAATACTCTGTTTTGAAGTGATTCCTCCTTAATGAAAGAAGCAGCATTTCCTTGAACGCGTTGAGTCGATCTTGAACTAGATTTCGTGCTACTCTGGTGGTAGAGGGCCCCTGCCTCCTAAGCGACCTTGTTTATACAGTAGATAAGTATTTTAGTCTCATTTTTCTTTTCTAGTTTAGGCAAGTTTCTGAAGTTTATGTTCATACTTGTTTACATTAATTATCACAGCTAGACTTACTCTAATAAGCTCTTCCAAAATATCATTATGATGAATAAGACATAGCTATGGTATTGTAGGTTTTAATTGCATTTTCTTTCATTAATTATCACAGCTAGACTTACTCTAATAAACTCTTCCAAAATATCATCATGATGAATAAGGCATAACTGTGGTATTGTAGGTTTTAGTTTCTTGTTTACACTAAGTGTCACGACTGGTCTTACTCTTACAAGCTCTTCCAAAATATCATAACAATGAATAAGAAACAGCTGTGGTGTCTTAGATGTTAGTTGCATTTCCTCTTGAATTTATGTTTACACTAAGTGGCATAGCTAATCTTACTCTTACAAAGCTCTTCCAAAATATCATAACAATGAGTAAGAAATAGCTGTGGTGTCTTAGATTTTAGTTGTATTTTCTTTCAGTTTTATGTTTATGTTCAATTGCATTGGATAATACAGCCAGGACTGTTTTACAAACTCTTCCAAAATATCATTTATAATGAACAAGATGGGTTGTAGAATTCCTTAGGATAGTTGCATGATTAATTTAGTTAGAGCACTCCAGAGGTAGAATGCATTTGGTTTAGCTCTGTCACTACAATTCAAGTTTGATAATGGCATTGTAGTTTAACATTGTTCACTATACTTCAAATAGACTAGTGGTACTCTAGTTTAGTTTTAGCTCACTGTATTAGCACTCCAGTTTAGTTGTCATCCATTGCATTTTTAAATTATATTAGTTGTTAAATTTAAATACCACGGTCTTCATTATTTACAAAAATTATTTTGTTCCAAACTCATATTAATACATAATTATCTGGACAGAAGTTAGTATCAGTCTAAAGGCCAGAGTATTTTGCAACCTTTTTACCATTTCACAAACAAGCCTTTTCTCAAAGACTATTTTAGAAAGAGAAAGCTATAACTTTTGAGTAAGGCCTAGTGGTGCTAGATTGAGTTGAAGAACAGAATTAGAAGCTAGTTTAGAATATAAATCTTATGGTGCTACAAATGTTATTTTCCAAATATATTCCAATAGACCTTTAATCATGGATGAGATGTTGTAACATTGTAAGTTGATTGTTTGATTGTTTAGTTAGGAGAACTTCATTTACACTTAACTTTCCCATTTCTCAAGTTCTTCCAAAACATCTTTAATGAATGAATTGGACAAGTTTAAGCTCATGTTGTGATTTATTTCCTTGAAGTCATTATCAAGATTTGTATTTTGCTATCCATAGTTTAGGCTTTGTTTTGCATTGCTTTTATAGTTAACTTGCAGTGGATTCTGAGATAAAATTGCTTATTGTTTCATATATTAAATTCATGAATTTTTTCTTAGAATTTGTTTTAAATTAACTGTGTAATCTTGTGCTTATCAAAGCATCTCAAGAAAGTAGTTTTTTCTATTTTCAAAATTGGATTGTGTTTGAAGCATTGGAGCATACATTTATCTTAGTTTTCTTTTACATTATTTTATAACGATTTCCTAGATTAAATTTTCAAGTAAAGGTATAATCAGATGGTTGTTAAATCATCTCAAGAATATGACGTTGTCATTTTCCAAAATTGAATGACATTTGAGTATTTGGTCATACAGTAGTTTAGTTTCCTTTTTACATGCTTTTTAATTTCTTTCTTAGATTAAGTTTACAATTTAAATGTATAATCATGTGCTTCATTAATCATCTCAAGAAGGTGAATTTGTCATCTTCCAATTGAATGATATTTGAAGTATTTGGTATTGCAGTGAATCATGGTTGCCTTTCAATTTCTTTGAATTCACTTCCATTTAGATTAGCATTGTCACTTCAATTCTTAAATCATAGGATTTATGCTTTCAATCCATGGAGTAGAATTAGATTAAGACATAATAAAATTTAGCTTTAATTCTATAATATCAATGTAATTAGAATAAATGCTCTGTTTTTAGATTAGGTTCTAACCATTAAAAATTTGATTCATTTTTATGCAATTTAAAATATTTAAAGAACATTTATTCTTCTTGCTTCTTTCAGAACTAGTTTTCAACATTAAAATTCATTAGATTTAGTTGATCATTAAAAATTTAGAGATTTCATAGTTTTCATTTCTTAGATTAATTCTTTTATGCATAAAGAAACAAAACCGCCCAAAACAATATAAAAACATACACAATGAAGTAAGAAAGAAGGTTAACTAAGCATATATATTGCACCACACCTCGTCAGATTATTAACCTCGGTTGATGATTTATGATAGCAATTTAAGACATTAAACTGACTAAAAAATTGGCGTCGTTGTTGGGGAAGTGTAATTAGGAAGCCTTATTTCTTACATCTAAAAAAATGATATCCGTAGAGAAAGAGATTCTAGGGGTAGATTCATAGCTAGAGGCAGGAGCTTGATTCCAACAACACCACTCACCCCACCTAGACCACGAAGTGATACACCACCAACTCAAACTCATATTCCATCTTTCACTAGACATAGACTCCCTGAAGTCTTAAGGTCAGAAATCAAACTAAGAGGATCTCCAACTTCATCCACTGAGGCAGTCTTAGAGGAAGAAGATCCTAGATCTCCAACGGATGGAGTAACCTTTTTCACCTCTACAGGAGAACACATTCTAGCTGAAGAGTCAGAAATTCCTAGTGAGGAAGAAGAAGAAGAAACTTTCTTCAATATCCCATTGATAGAAGAACCAGAGGAAGAGAAATTAACTTTACAGTTAGAACCTTATATTAGCTCTAAGGAATCTAAAATGGTAGGAGAAGGAGAAGGAGAAATTATAAATGGAGAAAATGTAAGAATTGGAGGAGGAAGAGGTGGAGGACGAGGTAGAGGGAACAGAGGAGGAGGTGAAGATAATAGAAGAAATAGGGAAGATGATAATTCTTTCATATATTTGATGAGGATACAAATGCCACAATGAAAAATATTTCACCTTCCATTCTTCCAAATTTCCATGGATTAAAGAAATAAGATCCTAAAACCTTTTTGTTTGAATTTGAAGTTTTGTGTAGATCTTATGACTACTTACAAGGCTCTCAAAAACTAAAGCTATTTATTGCAACACTTAAAGGAGCATCTTTAAAATGGTTTATGGGTTTAAAGTGCATTTTTACAAAGATATTTGGATTATTGCATACCCATTAATCTGAAGGATGATGTATTCAAGATGATGCAAAAAGAGGATGAGAACCCGGAAGATCTAATTGAAAGATTCAATTACAACATAAAAAGAGCTATATTGGAAAACTTAGTTCAAGATACTTTAAAATCTCTCTTGTTAAAATCCATTAGAGATGAATGGATAGAAATTCTCAACATGATGGGGAAGGGATACATCTCTCAACTCACATTACCTGAAATCGGTGAATTATGCATTCATCTCTCAAGAGGAAAATCAATAATTGGGAAAAATACAAGAGACCCTATTCTCTCTAGAGTGAATAAATCTGCAACTGGAACAGTAAGTAGGGCAGAAATTGGAAATATGCTTGATGAATTTAAAAAAATATATCGTAGGGAGTCTTAGTGAATAGATAGACATCCTTAAATTACAAAACAAGAAGAAAGCTGAAATTGATGCCTTAGCTATTTTTTGTCCTAAATACAGAAAGAAGCATGACTTAAGAGAATGTCCTCTTGATTTAAAATTCATAGAGACCTGTGTCATTTGCTTAGAAAATCATGAAACTAAAAGTTTCCCTTCTATTCCAAGTCCTAAGGTTGTTTTCCAGGAAGAAGCAACTTCAAATCCAGTAGAACCTCTTTGCTTTGCCTCTAGAAGACCATGGAAGGGGCCACAAACTCAAGGTTTTAAAAACCAAATGTATACTCAGCCCCCACCAAATAATTGGAATTCTCAACAGCAACCTTAGTCCCAATTTACTCCCAAACTCAACCTTGGACACAATGAATGTAAAATCCCTATGGTAGATATTCCCAATACTACCAATATCCACAATCTATCCAAACTATCCTCCCCAACAATTTCCATAACAAAATCAACAACCCCAACTTTCATTACCATTTCCACAAAGACCAAACCAACTACCTGCTTAGCCATTGCCAAACACAAATAATAAAAATTCTCAAAATTCTTACAACATAGAAGGACAACAATTTACAACTTACATGATTACTCCACTAGATATTAATAATGTTCAACTTAGATCTGGTAGAATATTAGAAAGTAAAAAGCCTTCTGTTGTTATTCAAGAAAAAGATGATTTTGATGAAGGATTTTCTCTATAGCAAAATAAAAGTTATGAAGAAGGGACATCTCTTCAACAGAACCAGAATTCTAAAAATTTAAAACAAGAAAATCCAATAAACTCAACTCCTATCATAGAGAAACCATCAGTATCTATTTCTAACCGTCCTTTTCCTGAAATATTACAAGTTGATAGAGGGGTAGAAAAAAAAATAATGTTTCCCAATTATGATTTTCTAAATGAATTGAAAAATGTATGTATCAAAATTATTTTGCTACAAGCCATTAAAGAGATTCTAATTCTAGCCAAAACAATAAGAGAGTTTAGCATAAAGAAATCAAGGAGGAAAAAAAAAGAATTCAGTTAGTAGGAAAAATTGCAGACATTGTGATGGGAAAAATTTCCATACAAAAATATTTAGATCCAGGAAGTCCAATTGTAAAAACATACATCAATGGTATTGAAATTCTAAATAAATTGATTGACTTAGGAACAGCCATAAACATCATGAGAAAACAAACCATGGAACAACTCAAGCTTCCAAGCCTTCAGTATACACCTACATTACTGCAACTAGCAGACATATCAGTAATCAAGCTAGATGGTGTATTATAAGAAATTTCAGTATCCTTAGACTCTTGGGAGTATCCGGTTGATTTTATGATTTTAACTCCCAAGAAAAATCTAGGAGGACATCCACTAATATTAGGAAGACCTTGGTTGGCTACAGCTGATGCTTTCACTATTTGTAGATCTTATGACATGTACATTTTTTATGGTAATTCAACAAAGAAATTCACTTTATATCCTCCAGCAAGAACAATCATATAAATAGAAGATGAATAATGTGTTGATAATGACAATGATATACAACCTCTCTTTACTATTTCTTGTATTATTAAAGAGAGTCAAATCTTAAACTCAATAGAAAACTTTGAATCATTTTCAGAATATGAAAATGATCATATTTTTCAAGAACAATGTAATATTGAATACTTTTCATCTAGACCGATGTCTTTATATTCTATGGAAGAATTTGGTAACTCTACGGTTGAAATCTTTCCGGGAAAATCTTTGAACATAAACAAAAACTTGGAAAATTTACAACAAGAAAAGTTAATCAAAACATTACAACAACATTCTTCTGCATATGCATGGGAATACACTAACATGAAAGGAATTATTCCTAAGACTTGTATACATCATATCTACATTGAGGAAAAATTTAAGCCTATCAGACATGTTAGAAAATTATATATTACAGAGAAATGCAATGCATAAAATATGTGGAAAACACAAGCACACAAAAAACATAAAATCAGAGAGACACAGATATACGTGGTTCACCCAGTTTGGGCTATGTCCACCTCAAACATCTTATCCTTCCTTTCTATTATCCAGCAAAATGAAGACACAACCTACAGAAGATCCATTGTAATATCCTATGTTCTCTCTCACATTCTCCCTATCAGTTTCTCGCTTAGAGAATACACATACAATACACAACCGCAATACAATACCCTCATACAAGCGAGGGTTTTCCTTCTAGGGAAAAAAACCCTAAACTAAACACAACTTCTACTATCAGATCATCTACCTAATGAATGGCCCATATTGACTAGAAATTACTATACTTTTACAAGGCAATTTTACATCTATTTTTAGCTTCGGGGGCGCTGCCCCCGAAAACCCCCGCTAGGGGGGGGCTCCATAAAGTCGTAGCCGCCCCCCCCTGGACCCCCCAGGTAGCGTTTAATTACGGGCGGCGTTGCCGCCCCATTAATAACAGGGGTCCAACGTTGTGATACAAAATAAAAAAGATAATCAGGATCAACACCCAACAAGACAACCTCAAAGAATGATGAATCCAAATCTTAGGGAAATTGTGAAAGAAGAATTGCAAAAATTGTTAAATGTAAACTTCATTTATCCAATTTCAGACAGTCAGTGGGTTTCTCCCTTGGTGATTGTACCTGAAAATAATGGTAAATAAATAGTATGCATTGATTATCGATAATTGAATAAAGCTACTCTAAAATATCATTTTCCATTATCTTTCATAGATCAAGTATTGGATACATTAGTAGGATACATTATAAAATGGTTTGCGGAGTGCCTTATATCACATTACCTTCTTGTCTATTTGTCACAACCTGCCATCTCTGCATTCTGCGACCACTGTCACCCTTTTTGCAACCACCCGATCCTCAAATTATTTCTCCCATTATATATCCCTATCTAAAATGGCCCCGAAAGCCAAGACAAAAAAAAAGGTGACCCCTAAAGGCAAAGCAAAGAAAAAGGTGGTTGAAGAATTGCAGGTCAGGAACCCGGTTGTAGAAGAAATCCCCGCTCCTACACCATAACTCAACCTGGATCTGATACCCCTCGCAAACGCCTTCTTTAAGGTCTTAAATGCTCACTGCGAATTCAATTTTCATGAGCTATATCTATGGCTATGACAATAAAACATAGATAATCAGGTTCTGGGAATCTATGTTGCCCCTATTTGCCTTTCCACAAACCCATTATTTCCCTGACCTTATTTCTTGGTGCCAAGCATAGTATGATCCCATAAAGAGAGTAATGGTGGCTCAAAATGGAAACATTCTGATCACTATATCTCTAGAGACCATAAACCAAATGCTCCTCATCCTTTCATCTAATTCTCTATCCCAATTTTCACCTGCTGATCTTATGGACCTCTACCATAAGTTAACCTTCCCACAGAGAGCCCAGATATTTGAAATATTCCTACCTAAGGATGTAGAATTGTCAAAGAAAATCCCACCATTCTCATCCTCAATATTTCTTGAAGCCTCTAAACACTGCATTTCAATTCTTTCATACTTGTTAGGATACCCAAATGACCAAACAGTTGATGAACCCATCATTGGGTTCTTATCCATTTTTAGTAAAGAAAAAGCACCATTTTTCATGTATAATTACAACCAATTATTCGTTGAAAATATACATGAACAATTCATGAATTTCACAACTCGGGTTTGTTTAATTACACTTCTGTAATTATTCACATGTTTATTTTTCAATAGGCAGATATGCTACCTATCCATTTCAATAAACAAGATGCACAAGGAGTGAATCAATCAATGATTCACTGGACAGATTTAGTCAAGGCTACATCAACAACAAATACTTTTGCAGAGTTCATAGACTCCTTCATACACCCAGTGAAGCAGTTGTTGCACTGAAAATTGTCATCCTGACATTATGCTATGTGTATGAGCTCATTATCACTCATACTTCCTCCTTTGCAAGTCTAACATATCAGTTCTTCATGTCAAGCCTTGAAAATAAGAGAAAAGTTCTTAACAATCTCCTTAACTTTGGTATCGCACTTTCTCTGTATCTTGCCTGCGGTCCCACACCTAATGTTCATGACTCCTGCGTACCTGAATGCACTTTCTCTGTGTTATGTGTACGAACCCCTGTAAATATTAAAAAGGCACAAGTAAACTCAAAAAATCTCACTTTCAGTAAATTCTAGAAGCCTCTAGAAAGAATCTTGCGATGACAGAACCGCTCTTTTGAGGTTCATGTATCCCTTACCTTATGGAGCTAACCCCTTGATGTGAGGAGCTTATCCCTTTGAAGGAGGATTCTATCCCTTCATAGTTGGAAATGAAACCTCCTCTTTTCCACTATAAAAAGAGGCATTGGGTAGACTCAAGGGGAGTTGAAGCTTTAGAATTATTTGAGGTTAAGTGCTGTTGGGATTCAGACTCATTTAACTGAGATTTTTGTGAGGAGAGATCACATACCTCTATATTTCTCGGTTGGAAGAGTGCAAGGCTTGCCAAAGTAGAGGATATTCCTGCTTTGGACCCCGGGAAGGCCTGTTCAACATCAAGGCTAAGGTTGTAAGGTTTTCCTTCTTTCAAAGTTAATACAAATGAATTCATTTTTCTCAATAAGCTGTTAATTAATTGTTTATTTCATGGATTCCTTGATCACCATGATAAGAATTATATATGATGTTTACTATACAGGTGCTATTTAATGTTTTCTTTTTTGTGACTACAAGTTTACGAAGATAACTCCTTCAAGTGCACGGGGGATAACAACTTCGAACAAGCATTGGATCTACGGTAAGTCCTTAACACCTTTATAGTATTCTTGTGTAAATCGCATATGTTTAGAGAAAGATAGGTTTATTGGGCTATTTTTTGCTAGATTACCTTTTGGTACTAGGGAGATCGATCTTGTCTGCAAGATTGATTAATCCGCTCAAAAAATTGGAAACTCCACTGATGAAACAATCTTGTTGTTTTTGGTTCTCCTTTATTTTGATTTGAGGAAAAGTTTTTCCTAGTTTTTTATTGATGGATATCTACCTGGGTAGCTTAGGTTTTCTCTGTTTTTGAAAATTTTGAAATATTTTATGTTTTTCTTGAACTTTTCTGGGGACCGCACTTTGTTCTTTTGCACAGTGCGGGAAGTTTCGCACTTTCCTTAAGTAACTAGTGCGGGACCGCACCTATTACTTCTGGGAGCCTGCAGACCCTATTAAAATTTTGGAAAAACTCCAGATTTATTTTTTCAGTCTATCTTTAATTTTATTTAGAGTTTTTAGTATCTACCCAAATTGGCATTGTTTCTGTCAAAAGCCTTTTGTGAATGAGTTCCAGCAGTATTTATGTTTTTGATGATTTTCTAGAAGTTTTGCAAGTTGGATTTCTTTTTGTTTGGTCTATGTAGTGACTCAAAGCATTGGAAGTTTGAAATACCTCAGATTACATTGGTATTTTTGCCTTCTTGCTGAGTCTGACCTGATTGTGAAATCCATCCTTTATTGAGAAATAGATCTAGTTGTTTCTTTGCAAATCTTCGAAAAAAATTTGTTATAGGTTTTGAATTTCATTTTTATAAAAGGAAACATATCTGGATGTTTTTTGATTTGTTTGTTATTCTGGATAAATAGATCCTTAGTTTACTGAACAACTAAGTAAAACATTTTTCAAAAAATATTAAAGCTTTTATTCAATTAGGTTTTCAAAGTTTGTAGATCTCAAGATTAGTTTTTGTAGTTTTGAGTGCTTTTAAAATTTGTAGATTTCTTTTGAAGGAAAGTTGTTTTTGTAGTTTCAAGTTTTTAAAGTGAAAGGATTTTAGTGTGAGTATTGATTATTTGTCTCGTTTTGAGTTATTTTTTAAAAGACAAAAATATTTTCTTCCATTTATTCTTTATGTTCAAAGAAAGAATTGTCTCTTAAAAATAATTTCATTCTCGAACTCTTTCTTTAGCTAGAATTTCATTGAAATAAAAATGAATTGATTATCACTTTTAGGTGCATTTTTAGTGTTTTTGGAAGTCAAGTCTTCACACCATCAAAGTTTCATTTCCATACCTATTGACTTAAAGAACAACTCATAAAATTAACGCTTAATTAAAATTCATCTAGTAATCTTTTTATTTCTAGGGCTCTTACCACCAATATAGCTTAGGCTAGTATATTGGAGTAGGGAGTAATTAACTCTCCAAGATAGTAAAAACAAACAAGCAGATAAATCTTGCGGTAGGAAATAAATCCAATTGTAATTGGTACAATCTGGGAAGCTTCTCTAAAAGGAGTTAATCATGAGATCATATCCGAACCTTTGAGACAATCAATTATGTTTCATTGGGAAAGATAGAAGATTCTGTGCGCATTACAAATGGTAAACCTCGTATTAACCATTGTCGAGGAGCCTAGGGTCACTTGTTGGTAAACCTCGGATTAACCATGTTGAGGAGCCTTCAAGGGGATTGAAATTTTTTACTATGCCCTTGCGCGTGGAATCAGTTCGTAGACTGTTCCCCCAGTTGTATTTGTTACTATTGGTAACCTTAGTGTCCATAAGCTTAAGATTATTTCCTAAGGTGACGATGAAGGAAAGATCTCACTGTACCTGGATCAGATGTCGACTAGACTCACTTGGACTCTCTGGGGGGTTCTCTTCACATGAGATGGTTTTGTGAAGAAACTTGTGCCAGTCTGTTTCATTAAGCAGGTTGTCGGGGTAACTGTTCCAACCGCCCTTTCTGTATTAAATTTATACTAAGTTGGATTTCATCACCAACTATTGTTTTTAGTACGGGAAGTTATTGTTTGTGTATGGTTTGAACTCTTAGATTTTTAGGCGTGTGATTCATCTGTTTGTTTCTTTAGAGACTTTAGGTGTTTTTATTGAGATTTTCTTTGTTTGTGTGTGATTTTTTAATACTTAATCGTGGCAAAATTACTTAGACAATCCCGGAGACTTCAGGGGAAGCCCCCTGAATATACACCAAGTCAGCTTGAAGGGATGCGTGCTCCAGTATCATCTAGTAGCGGTAGAATTAGATCAACAAAAATTGGAACTTCATCTATAGTTGTTCATCCTGATCATCAAATACCCATGATAGAACACATTCAAGAACCGATTTCAGTTTCTGAAGTTACTGGTAGTATTTCTCCTTCCAGGGAACTAGCTGACGAACCTAAAATTTATGAACCTCACACTGTACCTTCTGTTTTTGAAACATCCTCAGGATTTATTACACCAACTTCTAGTGATCCTGGTTCACCTAGGGTAAGAAATATTGTTACTGAAGATCTTCCATCTGGTCTCATTTCTATTGAAGAACTTGCTAGTCCAAATGAAGAGATATCTCTTCCCGAATCCCCTCAATCTTTAAATATTAGGGAGCGTGAATCCATTTTCTACAGCCCTATTCGGACTGACGTTTGGTATCTATCTTTGACAAACTTTTTAGAAAACCTGGGTCTTTCTTTTTCTCCACCTTGAAATCGATTTCATCCTACACCCAGAGGTTACTATCCTTCATCCATTATGGAAGGAGAGTCATCTATGTTTTCCCAGACACCGAAAGCATTTTTACACGTTGGTCCTTCTATTCCTTCGGGATATCAGGCTCTGTCTGGTACTTTCTCTGGAGCAGCTCCTCGACCGATTGAACAAGTATTATCATCTGATCTTAATGGAATTAAAACTGAAACGTCGAACACAGAGCAAATATTTATGATTTCTGGTAATATTTTGAATCCTCAACCTCAGGGTAGTCAGTTATCGCCTGGAGGAAAATTTCAGGGAATTTAGTTACCGCCTGGGGGGCAACCTTAAGGTAGTCAATTATCGCCTGGGGGGCAACCTTCAGGCAGTCAGTTATCACCTGGGGGGCAACCTCAAGGTAAATTTTTCCCAGGACAAACTGTGGGACAATATTATTTTGGATAACAACCTCAAGGGCAGTACATACCTCAAGGTTATCAACCTTCAAGACAGTACATACCCCAAGGTCAACCCCAAACTCAATATGTTCCTCAAGTTCCTTATCAACCCTAGTTTTAGTATGCGCCTCAAGGTTATCAACCTCAAGGTCAGTACCCAATTCAAGGTTTCCAACCGCCTCCTAGTCAATCATCTGTACAAGGAGCCGAAAATTTACCACTTACTTATCAACCCTACGTTCAACCAGGCTATGGTCCTTACGTTCAACCTTCTACAGGACAATACCCCGGAAAACAAATGGTGTGGGATACGTCCCAATTTCAACAACCTATGCAACCTAATGTGCAGTTGTCTTCTCAACCTAGAAAACCTTTGGTTTCTGGTCCAACCCAGCAACCTGTTCAGTCTACTATTCAAACCCCTGCACCTGGTTCTGTTCAACAATCTGGGCCTAGTACACCTCAGACTCCGCTTCAAACTGCTGCAACATCTGTTCAAACTATAACATCTATTTATGGAGTATCTGTAGCTCCGATTTCTTCTATCCCTACATCCGTGCAAATCCCTCAAGTCTTTGTACCCCAGTCAGGACCTTCTGTTTAGAACTCGGTCCAGATACCTGCGGGACAAGCTGGTACAAGTACGATTGTCACAAGTCAACCAAAACTCACGTATCAACCATACCAGGGACAGCCTCAATTTGGTCCCATTTCACAAAACCCAACTTATCAGTATCAACCGTACCCTGGCTATACTTATCAACAGCCTCAACAACCCCAGTTTGGTCCGGTTAATCCTGGTTTCCCGGATGGCTACACAATTCCTAATGCAAATCTGATTCCCAGTTATCCTGGGTATCCTCCTCCCGTAACTGCTTTGGCTACTCAAGGTTTTCACAACCCCAACCATCAGTTACCATTTATTGCAACTTTGGATTTACCTGATTTGACACGCCTTACGAATGATCCAATTTTATATTATCCGTACTGGTCGCCAATGTTGCATAAGTTTCCCAGTGATATACCAAAATTCGAGGGTAATTCAGGAGAGGATCCATCAAATCACGTTATGACTTATCACCTCTGGTGTGTGTCTAATTCAATAATTGATGATTCAATTCACTTACGTCTTTTCCAAAGAACTCTTATTGGTCTTGCTGCCAAATGGTACATTGAGTTACCACGAGGCTCTTTTAATAATTTCAGTCAGTTAGCAACTGCCTTCTTGACTCATTTTCAGTTGCCTATCAGATATGACAATGGCACGGAACTATTAACTTCACTAAAGCAATCCACATCCACATATATTTCTGATCATATTCATGAATGGCGACGTAGAAGGCATTTAGTGAAAGTTTACATTCCGGATCAAATTTTGGCAGAATGGTTTGTTAAATCATTGTTACCCAAAATCACTGAAGATGTAGATAAGGCCAACGTTGTTATTGAGGACCAATTCATTTCTCAAGCTCAGTACCTTGACCTCGTTTATACGCATTCAGGTACTTTACATGAAAAAAATCCCTGATCTTCCAAAACAAGGTCAAATAACTGCAGCTCCTTCAGGGTCTCATGCCGCTGATGGTATGATTGGTATAGTTAATACTAAAAGCAAGAAGAAATCTTCAAATAATTCTTCTCCTATTATAACTTTACCTGATTCCCCGAAAGGAGAGTCTTCCCCCGAAATTTCTGCCGACATTCATGTCGTAGAGACATCTATGTCCAAATCTAAATCCGGCGGTAAAAAGAGAGGGAAGAATAAAAACAAAAAGAATTAAAAAGATAAAACTGATAAAAATGAATCAAACGACTAAAAACGCAAGCCTCGCTATCTTTGTTACATTTGTGACGAGGATCATTTTACTAAATAACGCCCACATCGAGCAGAGGTTTCAAAATTCGTTAAGGTTCACAACAACCTGCTATCTTGAAGGATCCTTTTCCCACTCAAGATAGTAAGATGATTGGTTCTACCTCGAATGCCTCAGAAGAACCTATTCTGATGATGTCTCATGTCAGGATTGCGACGCGATCATAAGATTATGGTAGTAAGAATCCTGTTGATGGTAAAGAAGCAGAATCTTCTAGTGCAAACACATCAACTACACCTCTTCTTGTTTTTGGTCTGCCACAGATCGAGAAACACAATCCAGACTTAGTAATCAAACTGCCTGCTAAAGGTGTTCTTCGTAAATCAGCTTTCAATCCACATGCGAGAGCTGCTCAGAATTACAACATTGTTGAGGACTTAGCTATTTCCCCTTCAGCAATGTTGACTTTGAAAGTGCTGCAATCGTGCCCAGCACAGCATAAATTACTTTTGTCTGCCATAAGAGCTGTCGATATTTAGGACTCGAACCTAATAATATTCTATTTAGAGAATATTACACCTCACCTACCTCACCAAATGGCTTTCCAAATTCCAGTATTAGTCAAAAACAGACCGATTTTTCAGACTGTGATTGATGAGGGAGCTTCAATGTGTATTATGTCAATCCAGTGTTGGAAATCACTCGGTTCTCCTACACTCAATCAGTCTCCAAAAATTATAAAGGCTTTTGATGGTTGAGGTTTCCACCCTTTTGGTATTTTGCAGGATTTACCCATAGGGGTCGAAGGTAAAACCGTAAATCAAGATGTGGAAGTGGTTGATGCCCCTCTAGATTACAACCTTCTCCTAGGTCGTAGTTGGTCTTATGCTATGAGTACTGTTGTTTCTTCGGTATTTCAGCTTATAAAATTTCCACATCAAGGAAGGATCATTACAATAGATCAGTTAACTTATTTTTCTTCTAATCCAGCCTCTACAGAAACAATCCAGCACGTCGGTAAAACGGCTATCCCTTACAAGGATGTTGGAGTAGGTTTGATTAAATATTCTGGTTTACTAGGAACTTTTTCCTTTTCTCCTCCTAACGTATCGCCTTCTATCGCATCTATTCATTTGATTTCATCAAATACTATTATGTTTGATGATCCTTGGATCGTACCTTCCGACTCCGAGTTAGATTTATTTGATGGCGCGATGCCTTTGAGTCCATTTGAAATTTCATATCAGGCTGTACAGTCACTTTCTGACCCTTCTTCAACCGAAACTGATCCAATGAATGGGATCCATAAGGAATAACCTTCTATATCTAGTTCAGCCACAATGACATTTCCTGATCTTGTTCATACTGATGAGCAAATTCGTGAAATTTTGTCTGTTGACGATTTACCATGGGAAGATCTACATCACCGATCTTCATTTTTACCTAAGCTGGATCATTTTGAAAATTATTTCGCTTCTATTTTTACTGTTGAATATGTCAAAGAACCACATAATCCATTGCGAAATCCTGATTCTGAGTTAAATTTGGAAAATATCTCTCGAACGCTTCCAATTGACATTTCAGTGAAGCCAGGAATAATTGAAAACATTCATATAGGTGCTTGTTGTACGAAAGATGAAATTCAAACTTATAAAGCGCTATTTCAAGAATTCTGTGACGTGTTTGCCTGGTCATATGAAGAAATGCCAGGAATCAATCTGTCAATTGTCATACATGAAATCAAGACTTACCCGGATGCCAAACCTGTCCGTCAACATTTACGTCAAATACATCCAAGAAAAGCTACTGCTATCAAAGCTGAAGTTGATAAATTATTTCGTTCAGGTTTCATTTATCCAATTCCTTTAACTGATTGGGTATCGAATATTATTCCTGTTAACAAAAAACAAGGAACGATAAGAGTATGTATCGATTATAGGGATATTAATCGAGCTTGTCCTAAAGACAATTATCCAACCCCCTATATCGATCAAATTATTGATGATTGTGCCGGCAGTGAAATTTTTTCCTTTATGGATGGTTTTTCTGGTTATAATCAAATAAACATACTCCCTACTGATCAGCCAAAACTAGCTTTCATTTGTCCATGGGGGACATTTGCTTATTGCAAACTACCTTTTGGATTAAAGAACGCTGGGGAAACTTTTCAAAGGGCTATGTCTTACGCATTTCATGACATTAAGCAAATTGTGCAGCCTTATCTCGATGATTTACCTGCTCATTCATCGTGTAGAACCGACCATCTCACTCATTTACGAGCAATCTTTATGAGTTGTAGGCATTATCGAATTCGGCTGAATCCACATAAATGTGTTTTTTGTGTAGAATCAGGTCGCTTACTGGGATTTATTGTTTCAAAAGAAGGCATTTTCATTGATCCGTCGAAGGTCGAAGCTATTGTTAATCTGCCTCCTCCTTTGACCTTACGCCAACTCCAAATTTTGCAAGGGAAAGCAAAATTTTTACGTCGGTTCATTCCTAACTATGCCGAGCTAACAAAGGGTTTTACCAGGTTGTTAAAACAGAATGTTCCATTATTTTGGGATGAGATCGCTGATCGATATTTTGATGCACTTAAACACGCGTTGACCCATGCACCGTTATTGCATCCTCCCAATTACAACCGGGACTATGTTTTGTACCTCACCGCCTCTCATTCCACAATTGGGATGGTTTTAGTTCAGGAAGATGAATTTAACAATGAACATGTGATTTACTATCTTAGTCGAAATCTACGTCCGACTGAGATCAAATACACACATGTGGAGAAATTGGCCTTGGCAGCTGTTCAAGCTGTCCAAAGATTTTGACACTACATCTTATTACGCAAAACCACAGTAATTTATGACTGTAACCCTATGATGTACATCTTGACTAAAAAATTGCTAGGGGGCAAGTATTCCAAATGGATAGTTATCCTGCAGGAATTTGACTTGGAATTTGAAAAATCCAAGGCAAAGAAATCTTTGCTTTTTTCCGAACTGATGTGTGATTTCCCCTCTACTGATACTGAAACTGTGGCAGAGCAGCCCATTGCGGACGAATCCTTGTTTCTAATCAGTACTCTTGATCCTTGGTATGGGGATATTATTGTTTATCTCCAAACCCAATACTTTTGGCCTGAAATCTCACGGTCTCAGTGATGGAAAATACATTTCCAATCCCAACAATATAATATTATTGGTGATACACTCTATCGTCGTGGAGCAGATTCTGTTTTCCGACGCTGTCTTACTCAAGAAGAAGCTGAGAAGGTTTTAAATTATTGACATTTTGGAGCATGTGGTGGTCATATGTCTGGGTATGCCACAGCCCAAAAGATATTGCGCACTGGTTATTTATGGCCGTCGTTATTTAAATATTGTATCTATGCAGTCTGGAAATGCCACAATTTTTCAGGTTTTTTATCGTAAAATGCGTGCACCACCCGCTCCTCTTCACCCTATAATTGTTGTCATTCCTTTCACAAAGTGGGGTATTGACTTTATTACATGTAACCCTCACTTGGCTGGGGGTCATGCATATATTATCCTAGCGGTAGATTATTTTACTAAGTGGGTCGAGGCCATGCCTACATTTTCGGCAGACGACAAGACTGTTGCAACTTTCGTATTCAATCATATAATTGCTAGATTCAGTGTTCCTCAAGCCATTATTACTGATCATGGAAGTCATTTTCGAAATATCACGATGACTGAACTGACAGATCAACTTGGCCTGTGCCACGATACTTCTACTCCTTATTACCCACAGGCTAATGGTCTGGTTGAAGATATCAATAAAGTTTTAGTCACTATGATCAGACGAATTATTGGTATTCATAAGTTGAATTGGCATTCCATGTTATTTTCAGCACTTTGGGCATATCGGACCTCAATAAAAACATCAACTGGTTTCACTCCCTTTCAACTGGTTTACGGTTTGGAAGTTGTGTTGCCAATTGAATGTGAAATTTTGTCATTGAAATTACCCATAGAATTACTCACATCTACGTCTGAAGAGGAGAAACGTTTTTTGTACTTGGCTCAGCTAGATGAGAATTAATGAAATGTTGCAATAGAAAACAAGGCTCATGTCAAACGAATAAAATCTCAGTACGATAGAAGTATTACCCCTCGTAATTTTTTCAGAAGGAGACCTAGTCTTAGTGTACGATCAAGCCAACGATAAGCTAGGAGTTAGAAAATTTGTGCCCATGTGGCATGGTCCTTTCATTGTTAAGCGGAAGCTGGCAAAAGGGACCTATGAGCTAATAGATTTCGACAGTGTCCCTTTAGATAAACCCAGAAATTGGCTTTATCTTAAGATATTATGCTTAAATTTGCTGTGTAGATTTATTAGATTAGATTTCTTTACTGCTGGTATGTCTTAGATTAGAAAAGCATGCCTATTTTAGAGTGTGTTTTTGTCACTATTCCTGCTTATCTGAGTTTTACTCTTGATATTGCAGATGTTGACGTCTCTTCAAACCTACATTGGTTTTGCTAATGGTGCTTGTCATAGTACACGGAACATTTCTTCCGCAGCTTGGGTTATCTATTCACCCTCTAATGAGTTAGTATCCATGCATGGGGTAAGCCTCAGTCAAACAAAAAATAACATTGCAGAGTATAGTGCAGTGATTGAGTTATTATCTAAATCCATATCGTTTGGAATTCAGAGTTTGATTGTTAGGTTGGATTCTAAACTTGTTGTATTACAGCTTCATAGGGTTTATGCCATTAGAAATCCAGTGTTATTACAATTATTTTTAAGAGTTTGTCTCTTGGAACGTGAATTTTATTACATTGAATATCAGCATATTCCAAGACATTTAAATACATTAGTAGATGCAGTTGCTTCTAGTATGATAAATCGACATTCGCAATAATCAAAACAGTAAATTAAACAACATTCAATAACATGTACACAGATAGCCGGTAATAGTGATATATCATAGTATAGAAGTGTTTCAAAAAATATACATCGTCTTCGATCATAGGTTGGAAACACCTTATGATCAGCAAAAATGATAATACAAAAGGTCAAAAATATGAGTCTACGACACGATCATCCTATCACTGATGATGATCACGAAGAGACCACTGCCCGGGCCACCCCACATAGGAACCTCCTAAAAGGTCCTGGGACACCAATCACATATCTCTGTAATCTGAGCGGAATATCATCTATGTCGGTCTCTGGAATGTCTAGAGTCAGGCGCTCTAGGTGATGCTCTAAATCAGACAAGATATCGGCTGATTGGCCCTCTGGGGTTGGTGCTGTGGCAGCTGGATGCCTCCTCTCATAAGGTTGGAGATGGGCTGGTCACCGTGGGCCCACATCTGTATTTAAAAATTTTGATTATTAGTTTTGAAATGATTAAAATACAAAAAAAAATTAGAACTTAGAAATTATTGAAAATTATTTTTACCTAATTCATCCCATTGTTCCCCTGCTGGGAGAGCCATCTCTCGGTCGCCACGGAAATATATCCCGTCGTATGGAAATTCCTCTATAACAAAAATTTGGCGTTCTAGCCAAAAAAAATATGAAGGAGGAAATCGAACAATCTCGTCGCCCTCAGCAGCGTGACGGGCCATCAAAGCAACCCAACAAACCATCCTAGGTTCTCGAGGTTGACCAGCATCAACAGGAATGTTCTGCGGAGCTAACATGGGGATCCTCTCTAGAGAAAAGGTGACTAAAATGGATCCATATCCAAATTTATTTAGCTTTCTGTTCTTTGCTCTAGTTAGTTGGCCTTTTACATTGGCCAACACATCTTCGCACCAGTTGAAAATGGTGCCTCGAAAACAGTCTACAACAATGCGCATCTGGGAACCGGTAGCCACATGCAACGTTGCGCTCCCACACATTCTGGTGAAAGTATATGCAATAAATTTAAGCTCGGGACGGATGATATTTTTTATGTCAATCTGTTTGTCTTGGGGGTCTTCCTGATCATCACAGAACTCTAGTCGAAGACTAGCGACAGACTGGCCACCTGGCCTAGTCCCAAACAGAGAAATTTGTTCGCCCCTCTTGGACAAACTAGTCAAAAAATAAATATCCTCTAGCTCAATTTCGAGCCGGTGGCTGCCAATAATGAAACACTAGTCCTATACATTCCATCTGTTCACCAGCCACGTTAGGAGGTCTATCTGTGCCCTCATGCCCTGAATGGCCCAAAATTTATACAAACCACATGCTCTTAATGCCTGCATTGTAGGAAATTGATTCATTGCAGCATCATCTACATCTTCATGCTCACGTTCTCTCCAAATAAGCATCTCATATGTCCTACAATGCATAAAAAGACATATTAGAACAAGATTTTTTCAAAATTTTTAGGCGGGAATTGAGAAAATTTAATTTGAAATTTCATTGCGCGGGGTCTGCACCTTAAGTTCATACACAGTGTGTAGATACGCATGGGCACTATGGAACAGGTGCGGACCCAGGAATTTTTCCCATGTAGAAAAAATTCGGGGTCCGCAGCGCCCGCGTGTTGCACCTACAGACCCCTGCAGGCAATTTTTTCAACATATTTTTTCTTAAAAAATGAAATCTAAAGCCTAAAAATGAAATATAAACGGATGAAATGCAAGATAAGGAGGCCGTGGATTAACTGGAGCTGACGGTTCTCGATTTTTCCAAATATATTTTCCAGAATCTTTGCAGGAACGTTTTTACCCAAAGCTCTTACTTTTCACTCTGAACGCAAATGGTAAAAATGAAGTTAGAAAAGTCATTTTTATAAGTTTTTTCGAATAAATGAATTTTTAATTTGTTTATTTTTCACTTTGAAAAGGTTATTTTTCAAAGCATTTTTATTTATCTTAAAAAGGTATGTGTAATGTTTCGATTTTTTGTGCAGAAATTGGATTTTTCAGGAAAATTGATCGTTTTCAACAAAGAGCATACTTTTATGACTTTTTCGGACTCTTTCAAAAATTTACGAAAAAGAGAAAACTTGGAGTCCTCTTTTAAGCTCTTTTCAGACTCTCGAAAGTTGAAAATATTGTCGAGCACTTGATTATTCGAACTCGTTAAAATAAATGAATGATCTTCCTTTCAG